>JAZHYW010029417.1:0-49574 GCA_037355805.1 Ixodes ricinus
TATAAGCAGGATGCGGAAGTAAAGAAAAGAATGGAAGATTATTTACCTCGACTTGGGCCACATCCAGCATTGACAACTGCTCCTTTACGATCGCCATAGCTGAAGATGCAATCCACCTAAGAAAAAAAAAAAAAATAGACAAATTAGCATTTAAAGGAGCTTGCTACTGCATGCTTTGTTCTAGTTGTTCTCACCGACACAGCAATGTAACAGGCAAAGAGTTTCGACTGCAGAAAGACTTCTATTCAATATTTTTTAAGGTGAGGGCATTGGTATTGGATAAAAATATTACAAAAAAAACTACACATCTTTTTTTTATAATTTATTTTTTGTCTATTATTAGTTATTTTATTACAAATTATGCGTACGATTCAAAGTTCAAATCGCTCATTTCAGTTAGAAGGACCAAATACTGCATATTGTCTACTTTCTAACGAGTGGGTGAGCAGACACATGCAGATTACTGACATGTGAGGGCATGACGTCACTGTTCACAACTACCTTACAATACCAAAGCAAGAAAGAGTAGAGCCTAAACAAGGGCAGACAGGCAAGCGGATGAACGCTTACCTCGCCTCATTCATCCCAGGTTCCCAAAAGAGCTGCTTTGCCACCGCATTTGTTTTGCCGGCAGGAATGACACCCATGGGGTACCGCTTGCATGCCGTCGCCTGCCAACACATTTCAGCTAAAGTTAGCATGCTACCAGTGAAACTCGCGATCTACCAGATTAAATGGAAGTTTAGCACGTTGGTACTCACGTAGTCACTCCGAGACATAATGCCGGTGACAGCCTAAAAAGATGAGACACACACAAAAATATGGCTGTTTTTAAAGTGAATGAACTGTTCTTACAAAAAAGGAGGGCTATGTATATAATGACTGAAAAATGTTCAGAAAGGGTATATTGAATAAGAGCATTCAAATGGAGCACTCAACTAATTCTTTTTGCTTGACGTTATAGTTTGTTGCAGATCAAGAAAAGCAGGAGAGGCCCTTCCTATGAAGCTCTATGCTCTCTGTGATTGGTTGCTTCCTCCTTTCCACTTGTCTCCTCTCCAGCATTTGCTCTACTAAGTTGGAAAGCGTGGAGGTGGCTTGTGGGAGGAGCTGTCTAAGCTTTTCTCAACCCGCAACTGCACTGCACCCGAAATTGAATTAAATTTGTTTCAACCTATTTGACAAACGAATGTTACCAGAAGGTCACATTCGAAATAATTAAGCTGCAGTGGTTCAATTGTTCATATAATCTTCAAAGTGTGGACACTGGGCAATTTCACAACAAAATTATCTCATAACGTTAAACTTTTTTATGACGAAGGACAAAAGCCGGAAATTCAGCCTATTGAACTAGTGACCGAGCGGTCAAGCGTCAGCATCAGGACGCTGTAACAGGCCGTTCTTTGAAGGTGGGGCGGAGTTAGGTCGGAGAGCTGATTGCCACAGGGTTTAGTAATCGCAAGATGGCCTTCAGCATTGAGAACCCAAGAGTAGTATTTGACAAGAATTAAGAACTCCGTGAGCATATCACTTGTGCGTTTGGTAGAGAAGACACCCATCACCCTTACGTTTGCCAGAAAAATTACGCACTTACCTCATGCAAGGTACCATCACCGCCTGCAATCACAACGGCATCGGTGTTCTCCAGCACTTCCATCAAGCTCTTGGCTTGGCCGGCATACTCCGTCTGTAAATTTTGTCCGGAAATCCTTCAACTTAACGCAACCTTCTGCTCGGTTTCTATATCTCCAACTTAGTAGCAGACAATCCATACTCTATTTTTTAACTACTACAACTGTTGGTTTCACAAATGTCCGTATTTTGTAGTAATGTTGACTAAAAAAGTTCTCTTCTCCAAAACAGTGTCCCTCTCTTACCGTGAAGTAGCTCACTCGAATGCCGGCGAGGTGAAACAGCGGAGCTGCATACTTTTCGTACAAGATCTTCCCCTTCCTGCAACGAAAGATCGACAACGCGATTCATCATTGTGCAATGTTGGTGGTTCATTCACCTATTTATTAATTACTGCAATTAGTCATGTGCTTTGCTCATATATGAGTAGGCAATAATTCGCAAAGTGGAGTTGAAATGGCGGTACCCACCCATCTTTCGCAGTCGGATTGATGATCACGGTAATGTGTCGCGGCTTTGCGCCCGCGGGAAGCGGCTCGTCGCCGTACGCCTTTGCGTGTTCGCAGAAGGCTCTCATCATTAGATTCGTCCTGCAAAACAGCACTTCGATCAAGCTCTGGTGGCCATGGAAAGGAATTACTGCATTACCGGTGTCTGTCGTCCAAGTACCATCCTCCGTAGGCGATGAGACACGCGGCGAAGGTGGACTTCTTCCAGTGGTTTCTGAGCGTCTTACACACGGCGATGACGCGATTCATGGTAGATTTTGTGATGTGAAAAGCGGCTCAAGATCAAACAATCATTGTTCACAAGATATGTGCACCCAGGAAACTTTTACGGTACAGAAATCAGCACCGCAAAGTCGAGGAAGCATGTGCACAAACCCATTCACGGCAGACATCCAAGCCACGTGACGCAAACATTGATGAGAGCTGGAGATCACGATGCCACTGCTGAAACTGCTTCGAGTTCATGGCCGGTTTAATTTTGGTTTCGATTTCGGCGTACAGATATTTCCGACGTTACCTTATAGCGAGTTCGTTTCACGGCACTCGTGTCCACGCGTGCCCACTCGCGGCGTAAAGCGAGTTCGTTTCGGCAGGCACTCCACGAGTGGTTGCACTCTCCGAGTTCGTTTCAGCGGCGGCACCCCACGCGTGCATGCACTCGCTGCACCGAGAAAATCGGGCGTGCGCCGAAATGCAATCCCGTCATGCCTCGCTCCGGCGAGGCCGGCGAGGAGCGGGAGCAGACGACGGGGGTTCGTCTGCTACGATGTGTCGCGGAACCGAAAGGGAAAAGAAGTAGATTTTCTGATAGAAATCGCGTCCCGCGGGCAACGGAATCAAACGCGAGCTTGAATTGTGAGCGTCTGCTATTTCATGAAGGAAGCAATTGACAACCCGTGCTTTATTTGCAGGTTTTAAGTCGCTCTGTTGCCGTACAGACGCTGAAATATACCAGTGTGTCAAGAAATGCTCAGAACAAACGCATCAGCGGCCCGCGAGATATTTATCACCATCCGTGTGCGGGTGAAAAATTGAACATTTGTCGACAAAACTCCCCAGCAGAAACCTCTGACTGCCCAATAAGCATCAGAGAAAGCTAAACATAGTGACTTTACCCGAGGCTTGGGCAACATCATCATGTTTAACATTTACCTACGTCAGCTAACTTGCCCCGTCGTATTTTGTTCGAGAAAGCTCTCATTCTCGACGCCCTCACCAAGGCTAATATCTGATCCACCTGTAATGACGATCGAAATCGAAAGTCCCACGAAAAGTTTTGCTGGATATTCCAACAGACTTGTTTTAATCCGTACCATTTCAGTGGTTCACGCATAATACCATGCTCAAACGGATCAAGCTTCTGCTCGGACAGCATCATCAGTTTTCTTCAGTGTAAACGGTTATAAGAATTGAAAGATTGCAACCAGCTGCTTTGTAGACAGCTGGTTGCGGAAATTTACGCCGTCTGTAACTATCTCTACGACAGCCGAGTTGCTTGAAGTCATCGCAACTATAAACTACAGGTTGCAGCGACCAACGTTTGTAGATAAACGTTGGTAGCGACTGCACACTTGCATTCACACCCATCACTCCGAACAGAAAGGCGCTAGTTTCGGTTTGAGGTCGGTACCTTTTCTACAACATAGATGGCGGCAGCATCAGTCTTCTGCACTCGGTGCATTTGGCGAGTTCGTTTGAGTCCAGTTCTCCGTGCAACACTCTGCGAGTGCGATGCATTCTGGGAGAGAACTCGAACGGTGCCAGTGCGTGTGAAACGAACTCGCTATTAGGTTACGAAAGTAATTGAGGAATTGTAGTAGACCGTTTCCGCAGCCCGCTAAGCACCCGGATAGCGCTCCGTAATCCCCACAAGACCTTGAACTATGCAGATAAGGCTGGCGGCGGGCATGCGCAGGTGCGGCGTTTTCTTCGGGGATAACGTAGCGGAGGAGAAAACGGTCTACTACAATTCCCTATTGTTCCGGTTCTAACCCGCATCCATCGTCTTGTGCTCACTGGTATTAGCTGAAATTAATTTAGGAGATCTATAATGTCGAATGTTCCTAGAGTGTAACGAAACACGGTACGTCATGTTGGAAAAGAAACTAGGAACATTTGACATTGGATCTCTAAATTAGTAGAACCGAAACGGAGCGCTCGAAGAAAACTTTCCTGTGCTTCTCAAGGGGTGCGTTTCGGTTTTCTATAGAAAATGCTTGAAATTTTCTCGTTGCGCTGCAGAGCGTAGAAGGACTTTTTCTCCGTTTTAAAACTAATATGAGATCGTTTTGTCTGCAGCTATCAACTTCACCATTGGCACTGGCAACTATGCTGCCCCCTAATCCTATCAACTTACCATTGGTACTGGCAACCAAGCCCCCTAATGAACAAGTTATTCAGTAAAGTTTGATCAATTAGTTCGCTATAGTCGGTAACAACTCAAGAAGGTGAAGCGAGGGAAAGGAAGGTGAGAGAGGAGGAAATAGACGGAACGCTGGCGGGGGAGGAGGGAACCCCTCCCCTGGTCGGCCTGCGTCTGCTTCCTTCTCTCCCACTTTCCTTTCCCTTGCCTCTACCTTCTTAACCTGCAACATACTATAATTAGTATGTTCTTTGCAATTCCCGTCGTCCGCCGTGCTAATAATTTCTTCCTAAAAACAGCTTTTTTTGTGTTAGTTACCGTATTTTTGGGCATTTTTAGAACTCTTTGCTGAAACACCCAGTATGGAATGAGAAACGCAGTCAGATGTTCATGACAAGTTTAATGTGTTTTCTATATTTAATCTCATCAAATCAGACATTCAACAACATATCCTTACACCTTATATGTTGACTCAGCTTGTGATAAATTTTTCAACACGTAACCAACTAAAGCGGGAAAGCCCGCTTGCGGACGCCGCCAGAGCATATGAAACACAACAGGTGGTGATTCGGTTCACTGAAGCGACAGAAACACAGACATATACGCACAACATCGGGTCCTGGTATAACAGCTCGACAAAACATTCCTCACATTGCTCTTGTTTTGTCTGCAAGTCAAAGTTACAGATTTGGACGAAGCAATCTGAGCCCTCCAGAGACCCAGCAATCAATATCAACCAGAAAAGAAAAAAAAGACTCCAACAACAGAAAAGGTTTTCCACGACATGGAGGTAGTCTAATTACTTTTGATCGTCTACAAACAACTTGCCATCAGACAATCAAAAAAAAATATTGTGACAGTTTATGCTTGTTTTCATTTCGTGCCACAGTCCCCGGCTTCGTATGTCAATGGCAGTTTTGTTTCGGCAGGCAGGTATACGCCTCGCAAGTGGGCTCATTTTCGTCTTCTGCGCATGAGAAAGGAAGTAGCGAGTGACGTCAGAACGCCGAGCCCTGATTGGCTGATCGCGGTCCCCTATCTGAGCGTCGTCTGCCCCTTTGCAACAACGTCTGCTCAAAACGTCGTCTGCGTCTGTCTTACCTTTCCTGCGACTTTCGGAAGTGCAGGTCTTTTACGAGCGAGCTCGACTTCGCCTTTCAGAGAAGGCAGACGAGAAATAACTCGAGCGGTTCGTTGTTTTTGTCGAACAACTAGCAGACGCGCATCAAGGAGGGAAGTCAAAGTACTCACTGGCGAGGTGTCCCGAGACGCCGAGGTTTGTTTGCTAAGAACCGAGAGTGAGCGTGTTAGTGTCCTGCAAGTTCCCTCCCAAATACTTCCCCCCCTTTCGTGTGCGGCAAGACTCCATCTAGCCTAGAGGCAATCGGTCAGTGTGGTTCGTCTTCATGTTGTCATGTCACGCTTCAAAACAACCATTCGGGGTAGCGGTTAGCAGTTCAAAAACAAGCAAATGATGGTGATAACGAGTGCAAACCAGTATTTATTTTCTCCTAAATGCCACACAAATGTCAAAAAAAAAAAAAAAGCCCGATAACCGTCGAAATCGTGCCAAGCGACTCCGGCGATTTCGCTGGAATGCTTCAATGAAATCTATGCACTCGATATTCTACAGAAACCTCTTTCTGACAGGTGTCCAGTATGTTATCATCATAGCAGACTTTCACGCTGACTTAAAAACGGACACCGAAGAGAGCGGACGACACCTAAATTACGCAATGTACGCGTTCGAAATTGTAACGCACTCTACAAAGCCTATACAAACAATACAGGATTCAGTCCAATTGTCATCGCGTATCGCTATTATCGTTTACAAGCTGAGACCATTTACAAGCTGGAACAGCCCAATTGAAAATTTCTGGCCGGCTAAATAGTTCAGAGGTTTCCGTGACCGCCGTTCCCGTACATTCGACGATGCTTTTTCGATCGGGAACGACTGCCGGTGAGTGCGACTGGCACATGATTATAAATAGCACACACATTAGGTCATCCTTAATTCTAATTAACCCTACCTCTGGCGCGTCATCGAGCTTCCAGCTTTTGCCGGCACCCCGACACCACGGCCCACCACCACCGGCTTGTTAGGTCGATAGGCCTATCGAGAATCGAGGGTAGCGCATCCTCGCAGCAGTCCACGTCCACGCACACAATCGCCCAGTCAAGCGCACGAACGTTAAATACACACACCAACACGGGAACACGACAACAGCACACGACACACGGCAAGAACGACAGGTTCAGATCCCAGAAACCAGCATCTCGCACACTCTGACCGGCCCCAACGAACCCGCCAACCGGATTCCCGAATGAGGCATTCGCGCGAGGGCTTCTGGGATAGCCTGCGTCGGCGGCGCCGACGTCCAACGTTGAACGTAGAGCATGTCCAAGTCCGTCGCAAGCTACGACGTCGCGCGTCGAGCTGCTCAGCGCAGCGCCGCGTTCAATTTGACGTTGGAGTATAGACACCCCGTTCGCAGACAGCGTCAGCGAGCGTGAACGAGCGCTTGCGCTCGTTGAAGTTACGACGGAGTATAAACAGCCCTTTAGATAACCCGTAGAGACGATGCGGTTGCCACGGAGACGCGCATGCGTAAAGTGGGGCAGTTCGTCAGGGCGCGCTGGACCAGCGTTGGTCTGCGCTGGACTGTAAACACCATCGTTCGGGCGCTTCTCGGCGCAACGTAGTGGCCGACGAACGTTGGTCTGCACCGGCGCGCGTTGCGTTCGTCGACGTTGGAGTATAAACAGCCCTTTAACGTCGTCTGCTTTACGTCTGCTAGTCAAAGCGATGGCTCCTTCACCTTTCCTGCGTCTGTCGGATATTCACCGCTTTTTCACCGGCGAGAGTCACCGTTGCCTCGGAAAACAAGGAGATGACAAGAGGAAGAGATTGACCTCTTAATCTAAAATTGGGGTCAGTGATCACAGTATAATACGGGAAGGGTTCACAAGGGTCGCGCGGGCACATTCCATTCAGCACGCCAGCCGGTCGTGGGCAGACGGTCACCGAGTCGGAGTGGCTGCTGAGGCCTATCTGCCGAGTTCGCTTGGTCGGTGTCGGTGAAATCGTGGCCGTTGGAGCCTTTCCCGGGTGTTTGTGGATCCAGCGTCCTTGTTCGTCGTGGTCTGGTTCAAGTACTATTTACTTTTTTCTTGCTGCTTGAAGTCGGGACGCGAGAGAAGCGCACGTAGAAAAATAAACGTCCGTTGGTCGTCGCGACCGCGACGCTGTCAGTCATGCTGATTTGATCGTAACAAGTGCGTAGCTTCGGAGCTGTCGTAGGATTTTGTCGTAATCTGCGCAAAACTTACGAAAATTTCGGTTCGTGAATACGAATTTGTTTTTAAGTTTTGTCTTACGCATATTTTTGGCGTAAGATAGTTTCGTGAATCTGGCCTCTTCACTTGCAAAAGTCGTAGGAAAGGCAAGACAGACGCAGACGACGTTGCGAGCAGACGACGTTGCAAAGGAGCAGACGACGCTCAGATAGGGGACCGCGATCAGCCAATCAGGGCTCGGCGTTCTGACGTCACCACTACCCCCTGCGCGAGAAGCAGACGAACTTGCCCTCCGCATAGCACCCTTCCTTAAAGGGGCCCTGCAATGGCTTTTTTACTAATTTTTAATTTGCACCAAACCTGAGCGCATTGAACGTAGTAACTTAATGACACTTTTCTTTTCTCGAATTTCGATTTATTTTAAAAGTTATAGGCAAATCAAAATTACAAAAAACAAGCATAAAATAACCTCCTTCATGACGTCCTTGGTTGCTTGAGTGGCCGTGAACTAGACGAGGGGTGGTGAGCTGAGCGAGCGCTCACGGCTGCCGTACTCCGTGTCGACGGCGCGAGAGGGCGCCACTAAAGCGTGTTCTGGATAGGCTGTATGTAGCGGGCAGCTAGAGCGGCTCTCATTGCATTTGCTGCGCGATTAAACCACAAATTCGGCATGACACTTCATTGGCCACAAACGACAGCAAACACGGGGTAAAGATCAGTTCAGAATGGGAGCCACTTCGCGCTGCCATACCGCGAAACAGCCAAACCGCAAGACAAAGCTGCTCACCGAAGGCCTTGGGAACGCTCCAGAGCCGGCCGGGTCCTTCGGCCCCTACGGCCGCAGCGCCGCCGCGTACATCCGGGACCTTTCCGTGTCGGCGCCTGATCCCACTACTACTTTCTAGTAGGCGCCGCCTTTTCCACCGATTGGTGGCGGGTATGTCGACGGATCATTTCTTGTTTCCGTACTTTATAAACTGCATTTGTTTCTTTTCTGATCTCAAATACTGAACAAAAACTACTTTTATAAATAATTGAAACGGTTCGCGCCACTTATATTTTGTATTTCGACTAAAAAGAAGGTTTTAGCGGCTCTGACCAGTAGCAAGCCCAGGACCTAAGACGTCACATAACGCGCGCTTTCGGTACCGCGGGTCGCCCCCGTCGGTGGAGGAGGTTTCCGCGTCGTCCGGTTAAAATATGACGCACTGATATTTAGTGACTCTCTCCGTGCCCGCTGGCTTGCCCGAACCCCAGAGACGTGGAAACCGCAAAAAAGGTAGACGCTTAATTATGATTGCAGGGCCCCTTTAAGCTGCTAACACCTCTGGTTGTCGGCTATTGACTTGGGACTTTACAGGTTAATTCCTCTTGTAATTAATTCTCATTTTATCAAAGTAGCTTGGAGGTCCCAAAATCTTATCACCAGTCAGCCGTTCTTTTGTACTAGGCATTCGCAATAAATTACCCCCCCCCTTCTCCCCTCCCTCCCCGGGGGGATTGGGAATCGTGGATCGACATACAGTCCGCTTTCTCTTCAAGATGTGTAGTGAAGGATGTTGCTCTTTTTATCCTGTTTCCATGTGGGATGATATTGTATTTCATTGACATATCATCGTATTGAAAGTCTCAGAAAGATCTTTCCGGAATTTTGATGACTATAGTGTACATTCTGTGGTGCGAAACCATTGCGGGACGTTCGTTTGTCAAAATTAGTAGATGGGATGGGACACGCGAAGCGAAACTGGAGAAAGACGCAGGGTGCAGAACCATGAAACACTAAAAGGTTAATCCAAATGAATATCCTTGAGCGAAATTATTATAGTGGGTGACAGGTTAAGAATTCAGGGAAACTCCTCCCACCCCCTTTTCACATTAGCAGAGCTAACGCTGGAGAGGAGATGACCTCCTCTCCAACGCTCGCTTCTGCCAAAGCGGAAAGATGTGGGAGTAGTTTACCCTGAACCATAGCCTCCTCTATACTGACAAAGCCTGACAGATGGCCACAAGACGCGGCCGCCGAAAGTGAAAAGGTAGAGCGGCAGACAAGAGGCATGTACCCAAGCAGCACGCGTGTCCCCGATATCCTCAGGATGTCCCGACGTTCCAGGGATGTCCTGTGGATGTGTATAGGACATCTGTGCTGCTGGGGTAACGGGCGCCCCGTTGCGACGAGACGCCGAAACACACTTGTCCCGATCGATGGAATGTCCGCTCGTGCTCCTCGCGTTCCTCGGGCTACCGCTTGTTTTCTCGTCGGGTTCGAAAACCATGTTTCGGGTCCTCGCCGCTGCTAAAGCTGTGCGCTGAATACCAGACTCCCCGAGAAAGGCTCTGTGCTACCAGATCCTCGCGCTCCAAATCTGCGACCGGGCACTCTATGGCTCCGTCATCGAACTGACAGGCTTTGTGAGTATAGAGGAGCCTATGCTTGAACTCTAAAGGCCCGCTCACTCTTGCGACCGAGTACGACCAGAGAGACCAGGCCGGTTTTAAGCCTTTGCGATCTCTTAGGACCAGCTCCGCTGTAGCGCATCCGGTCCTAGAGATCGCAAGAGGCTTAAAACCGGTCTGGTCTCTCTGGTCGATACTCGGTCGCAAGAGGTCAAACGGGCCTTTAACCTAGGCTTACGATAGGAACAATAAACACTTTTACCTATAATAAAACGCATTTGTCTCAAACACCAGCATAACCTGTGATCCACAGTTGACTTTATGAGTGACCAGGATACTTCAGCTTAGCGTGGCTCTTTGACCATATAACTCTCTGGACGAGTGAACGACCCAAACGACTCTGACTTGTCGTTTCATGGAACGATGGACGACAGCGGCGCTACAAGACATCTCAGCCAAGTCGAATGGCTTCGATGGCTTGTAGCGTCTTCTACGGTCCATCGTATATAAAGTGAAACGGAATATAATCGTATGGCGCGGGTGAATGGGAAAAAGAAAACGACATCGACCCTCGGTGAAGTGAAGCTTCAGGCTGCAGTGGCGTCGACATTGTTCCTGGATAGGAACCACACCTTCATCGGTTCCTTCTTGCCCTTCATGGTCACCAGGCCGCGATAGTCGAACTTGAACGTCGGGTCCTGGTTTTGGGGCTGCTGAAGACACCTGGAAGACGCGCTTGACTTGGAATACGAACGACGGTCGGTAAGTTACAAAAATGCTTAGATGGTTTCGGTGTGTACCGATAAACTCTGAAAACTGACAACCAAGCCGGTTGTATCGAAATCCGGGGACATCGAAAAACTTTCGAATTGAATCTGCCCTTGAATAATAGAAAGCCAAGCTGCACGGGAATATATGTTTATCTTTAATTACATATATTCACAGCCGGAATATAGCATAGCACATAAACATAGCCGGAACATAGCATAGCACATAAACATAGCCGGAACATAGCATAGCACGCACTGAACTGCCCGAGAGGTTGATTCCTTCTTCGGAAAACGCGCCCCTTATTTTCGTTTCCTTCTTTTATTGGCACCGGGACGCTTCCCAAATATTCGCAACACACGCATGTGCCCTGGAGATTGGGCCATCGCACGGCAGTGTCCTGTTCGCTTCAGACCCGATAAATGCCGATTCTTTTTCGATACAAAAAATATACACCGGAAAACACAGATTCTGCGGGGAAAGAATAAACCCCGAAACAAACAACTCGCCCCGTAATATAACCCCAGTTAAAAAAGAATACCTGTGTAAACGTTTTTTAATCCTTTTTTTTAATTTTTTGTGCAACATACACGTATATAGTTTGAAATCTAAAGCTAAGAACGTTTTGGCATTTTTTCTGATTACTGAATTTTTCACTTTTTGTACAATGCCCGTTCGGGCTCTGGAGGTTGGAATAAATGGTGCTGATGATGCTGATGCCGATGATGATCATGATGATGATGGTTGTGTTGGGGGTGGTGGGAAAATCACCTGTAAGCATCCTGGGAGACGTTGATGCGGCCCTGTTCACCCGTCGTCTCCGTCCTGCTGGTGAGGTTGACCGTGTTCCCGAAGAGGCAGTAGCGGGGCATGCGCTTTCCGATCACCCCGGTGACCACCTCTCCAGAATGGATGCCGATGGTCACTTGCTGCGAGAGACAGGCCCACGGACGTTATGGGAAGCTCGTGCTGTTTCCATGTTGTGGGAACCATGGAGTTCCCTATATTCCTATCTAGGTCTAGCTTCAAGCAGGCCGTGGGAGTCGTCGTCACCAATGGCGGCGGCCTCCCGGAAACAGAGAACCGAGGCCGAATTCCCCGAAGGGGCCGGATCTCCCTTGCCCACGTAGGGTGAACGTTGCCTTCGCACACCCTTGAGAGTTATAATGGACGCGACTGCTAGCAGCCTCCCCGGGCGCGACCATCTCTCCGAGGCTACATCAAGCCGGCCCCGAAGGAGGGCCGGGGTCTCTCGTCGGCGGAGGCCCTGTTTCTACAGAGCTTGGTTTTTCTCTGTGGGCCTCCGACTTCCCGTGAATCTATCTATTGGGCAGCGCGGAAACCGACCCGGGTGATACTGGCACTGAACCAGCGCCCACACTTTTCCTGTCTAAGAGCCGAAGCGTGTTTGCATTTCAGTCAATAAACACGTCGAAAACGGACTCACTGTGTTGGTGTTGTCTCTCGTCTACCGGTGCCCCGAAAAGGCAGTCAATGGACAGACCCGGCCGTATAGCCGCGCAAAGAGCGGACTACGGGGTGGGTATTTACCTCAATGAGGACAATGGGGTAAAGATAGCAAACCCCACAATGTTCAAAACGCATGGCCCTCGTTGCCAGAACAGAAAGCCTATCGATGTAAGAGAGGGGACAACTCACACCATGGAGAGTGTTTGCAAGTAAATGGCAGGAGTCGCTTGCAGACAATCGACGCTCTCGCCACCTCCTTAGAGCTCGATTTTGCAAACGCGGCCCAAAAACCACGTGATCTCGATCACGCAGTTGGAAACACTCTGCATTCTAGGCACAGTAAGGCACAAAGACTCATCCTACAGACATCTGGTGGGGACGTGCCGCGGCGAACACAATGGAGCGTTCTATAGCATATTTGTCCACATGTGGACAGTCCAGGAAAATATTGTTTAAATACTGCAACCTGCGCACACTTCATCGTACTGTGGTCGGAAAGGGACGGCGTCGTTTTGTCAGTGTAACGAGAAAAACTAATTGGACTATAGTCGTGCTCACACCAGGAACGCTGCTGACTGGGCCTCCAAAATGCCGCAGCGGTGCCGCCGTGCCGAATAAACTTTTTTCCCGCTTTATCAGAAGAAAACATTTTGCGATTTTAGCAACTGATCTTCGTAGCGTATGCATGCCATATAACATATAGTTTCCTTTATTCTGACAAACTATGGGAGGACAGGAAAAAGTGGTCACCGCCGCACAACAGAGAGAACGGCATCGGCTATAGACTCTGAACCAGATTTCGCGACGGCGAAATATGTTTCAAAGAATGGTCGCCGCCGTGGCATGGCGCTGATTTCGGAGATCCTAGTCTGCCATTCCCTGCACCTCTCTCTTTCACGGCGGTCAGACGATACTTCTACGAATAGAAACGTAGGCGCGTGTGAAAACTAAGAATAAAGTATAACAAGGCGAACTTGCGCCTTCAACTAAAACCAAGAAAGGTATACCAGGCATCCTGCGTCGGCGACTGAAAGGGAGTCCCCAAGCAGTGCGCTACCGGTTCTTTTATGCGCGCGCATGTGCAGGAATGTTCTAGACCGGAACACACGATATCAGACAAGAGTGAACTGGAACTTTCCTGAAAAATACAAGATTTTGATAGAGGATACAAAAAAAAACATACAAAAAGATTGACAGACGGGATTCGAACCCCATAGCTTTGCGTGCCAGCTGTGTGGGAAAGCAACTCCGCTGCGCATGCGGCAATATACCATTCTTGCGGTGAATGCTTATTAGCGTGGTGTGAATATCCGAATTTTTGAATAGTAGTTTAGAATAATACTCTATTTGCTTGTAAGTGAACTGCCGTATTCGTACTTTTCGAAGTGTTGATCGCGGCGGGTTAGCCCCGTTGAGTGCGCTTCTCACCTAGTCCCTGTGCACTGCGGGAAGAAATACTCGTGGAGCTTGCGGGCTCCACAGCTATTGCTTCCCCGCAATACACACGTGCTCAGTTAGAAGCGCGCTCGACGAGGCTGCTACTGCCACTAGCGCGCGTTTCAGAGCATGCATCGAAGTGGCAGTGCGAGCCCCCGCTACAAATAGCGTGACCTGAAAACACGATCTATTAAAACTCTCTATTGTTAGGGCAGCGATGTCTTGACAACTCGCGTTCATCATTCGTGTGTTTTGTTGTTGTTGTTGTTGTTGGCAAATTTGAAATAGAAAAGAGAATACTTGCATACAGCAAGCAAATTTATTAATCAACTTGATTAGGATAGCCGCGACAAATCTTTCGTTTGCATGCCACAGTTCATATAATTATATGAAATTAACTGAGCTTAGACGTGGACAAGTGGAAGACTGGGAACAACTTTAACGAGTTCAGCTACATTTATCGTTTAAACATGGTGCACGGTAGTGAAACACTTCGAGAAACTTCGCTATTCGATTCTAAAATATTGGGCCAAAACCACTTATTCGCTTCGAATTCGCTTCGAACTCAAAATCCACTATTCGCACATGCCTAGAGCGTATACATTTGGTGCAAAAGATAATTTATTGTGATCATCATCTATATTTGCCTTCGACAAAATTCAATTCGAAGAAGCAACGGAAACAAGTAAAGACTCATCACCTTCTGTTGGCTAGCCTTGACGTCACTCACCACACTCTGGTCCTCGTTCATCTTGACCTGCTTGCAGAGGTCCATGATGTCGAGTGCCAAGCGACCGATGCAGCGCGCGTGGCTCTCGCAGGGTTCTGGTAATCCGCTCACCGCCATGTACTTGTCACCAATTGTCTCCACCTGTTGGTGTCGAACATACGGCCCAAAGTCCATACAAAATGTTCCTACGGGAGTAAGCCTTTCAGTGGCTACAAACAGTATGTCAATGACAAAAAAGTGCTATATTCAAACGATTTCAAGTTTTTTTTTATGCCATCAGAATTGATGTTGGTACCGTCATGCCGTCCTGCTTCGCATACATGCTGTAGTTGCACATTCGTTGAATTTACATGGCACCAAATGCTGCGTCAATTCATCAAGATATGCATCCGCCCGTTACGAAAATGATCCAGCTAATTTGTTAATGTTAGCATCACCGTAATAGGCCGATCTCACACACCAGTTTGGTCACGCCATCCCATGCTGCAATGCATCGAGGGAACTTGAAGGCCGGTTCAGACACTTGCGTTTGAGTGCGTTTGACTGCGTTGCGTCGAGAACCGAAAGCGAGTCACCGGCACATCTGTGCTTCGTATGAAGCGTGGAATCCAATAGACCGATCTCACCAGCCAGTTTGACTACGCCACCTCTGCCGCAATGCATCGAGGGAACTTTAGTCTTTCTGCACGTGCGACAACCCCGCTGGAGCTCTGCGCGATGGAGCACGAGACAGCACAAGCCTTCTCGTGCACTGCCTTTTGCCTCCTGTGAACTACAGTTATTGCGGCGTCACGCATGCGCCGAACGCTTGGTGAGATCGGTCTGTTCAAGGAATCATCTTGGTATGCGATATAAGCAGCAGGATGTCCTGGTTTCTCGCAGCCGCAACGCAGTCAAACGCAGTCAAACGCAACTGCCTGGCTCGAGACAGTTGCGTTTGACTGCGTTAGCGTTGCGGCTGCGGAGAAACCAGGACATCCCTGCCGCTTATCGCGTGCCAAGATGATTCATTGAATTGGATTCCACGCTTCATACGAAGCAGCAGATGTGCCGGTGACTCGCTTTCGTGTTCCTGACGCAACGCGCACTCAACGCAGGTGTCATGACCCGGCCTGATAGGAGCTTGAGCGTGCAGAGCACGGAGACGGCAGCAGCATCAGGGTAGCTGCCATCTGCCTCCCAGGAACTAAAGTTGAGACGTAGTCACGCATGCGTTGAACGCTTGGTGAGATTGGTCCAATTATCCTCATTAGAGTAAAACACGAGATGGTCCTGTAGGTACGCACAGCTCTTACACTTCGTGGCCAAAGTTCCTTGCAATGGAAAAGAGGGTAGCATATTTGTTTCTGGGCCGTGGCGCGCCCCATGCCTCTTGTTATCGCCTCCGCAGCTAGTGAGTAAGGACGCCGAACAAGAAAACCGGAAGCTGGGAGCGTGAACATGAGCCACGTCCTGAAGCTGTTCCACCGCGGAGTACAACCGACTTTGCACCAGCACGAAGTATGATCAATTGTGGAACACATATGGTCAACTGATCATATGTTCACATTGACAGAATGAAAACGGCAGGGCGTATCTTTGCGAAGCCCGGTCTTCAGATTGTGCTCGTTGCCGTCTGCACGCTCGAGTCTCGTGAGACTCCAGTTCCCGCTAGAGGCGGGAAGTACCACCCTGCCGTTCTCACCCTGCCAGTGACTGTAGTCTACCTACCTCGTAGACGTTTGGATTCTTTTAGGGTCGGTGAGCACGTCAAAGGTGGTGTAGATGTCGTTCAGCAGCTTCACAATTTTCATGGCGCCCTTGGAGTCCGAGTGCTGGGCGCAGTAGGCGCTGAAGCCCACGATGCCGCTGAATAGGATGGTGACGCAGTCATACTTCTGGCCGCTACCGGACGATGGTGGCGCAGCTCGTTGGCCACAGACGGTGGCAGGATCGAGTAGAGGAGCCTGCGTGATGTCAACGCCACCGTACCCCCTGACTGACCGGCACAAGAAAGGGATTTCTGAGGTTTTGGCATTGAAAAATGGTGCCAGAAGCTGCTTCTGAAACAGAAACGCTGTCATTCGGTATCTTCTGTGTTCCCGTAGACGTGTGTTTGACCGGATGACAAAGCTTGTGATGGCTACCACCATTGTCATGGCAGAAGTGTCTCTTTCGTCGACACAACTTATCTCAGCTACGTAATGCAGAGCCTATCCGATCGTTTGATTTTTCTTACATAGAATAATATCTAGAGACCTTTTATAGACTAAGAGAACACCTCCTTGATGAGCATCGCAATTTTGGGGCGACAAAGTTAGGTCTGGCGGCGAGAGTACTTTATGCCAACACGACGTGGATTTTTGCAAGGTAAGGCTGTATATCGCTTATCAGTAAAATGACGGCTGTCTACGCACGTACATCAGCTCATCTGCCATTGCTCTGGTTCTGGCCAGAGTCACAACATTCATGGCCTGAACGGCGTAAAAATTAGCAGACAACAGGTCCGTCGTGGGTTTCGATAGTTATAAACTTGTGCAGACGAACAAGGTGGTCACTCGACAAATAAACGAACCAAGAAAGGCTTGCCTGAAAATATATTAGTCGTGAAGTAGAAAGGTATGAGTCGTAAAGAAAACATGTGAGTCGTAAAGCCAAGTAAACTAGGTCTCTCAAAACTTGCGCAAAAGCGGACTAGCACGTGAATATCGCGATTCACGCCCCTTCGCGTGCCCTAGTATTGATAATGCTTTTATTTCAAACTGTCCTAGATAATACCACTGATTTTATGTAAAACATGCCATCAAATGTTAGAAATAGGCTTTTGTCTACGTCGGTGTAGCTTTGAGACATGAGCTTCATTACGGGTGGAACCAGCTGAACAAGGAGAGGAGAAACAGAAAAGACAACCAATCGCTGGACCAGTGGCGTGCAGGGGGGTGGGGCGGAGGCAGGCCGCCCGGAGGCGTGAATCGGGAGAGCGGAAGGGGGAGAGCGGAGGGGGAGAGGGAGGCCACGCGAAAGCGGGGGGGGGGAGGGGAGGCCACGCGAAGCGGTGCCCCGGACGCCACTGCGCTGGACTACCAACTATTTTAATAAATCGTTCTCCTCTTCTACTCATTCTTATGAGTATCAAATTTTTTTCTCGAATTGTGTGTTTTTTTTATTTCTATTTTTACTTACCAGGGAGGGCGCCCTTCAGAAAGAGCTTTTCTTGTGGTTGCGGGGTTATTGAGGCGGAGCTCTCACAGTTTTCTTCTTCTGTTGTCTTTAGCCAAGGCCTTTCGCACTGCGGATGCTTATACTGCAGTTAAATACGTTGGTTTGCGTTCGAGAACCTACGATTCTCGTCACCCTGGGGAAAATATGACTAGCACAGTGTGACTACTAACCTTGGTTGTTTTAACTTTATCACTATAGTCGGTGACAGTCCAAGAACTCAGTGGATGCTCCGCGTCAAACGCCAGCTTTCTGTCTTTGATAACACTTAGTCGCAAGGGCAGCCAAAGCACAATGGAAGGCAACAAGTGTGTTCTGGAGGCGTGGCATCCACCGGGTAGTTAACCGTTCACCAACAATTTCCAGATACGCCAGTCGGTATACCAACCACTCAGCAAAACCGGCCAGTGCGAGACTTGATTTCATGAACCCCGATCGCTTGCAGCGAGGGCTTTCGAGCCACGCTCTACACGAAGTAGAAAAGTGCACGATCGCTGTGACGCGGCAGACAAGTCTCACCTGTCGGTCTTCTTCTTTCGTCCTCCAGCTCGCGGTAAGTCTGCTGCAGCTTGTCCGTCAGAATCTCCAGGTTCTTGGTAGAGCTTGTACTCCGCCTCAAACTGCTCGGAGAGCAACACGAGGTCTCGCGTGGCGTCGTGCAGAGGGATGTCGCTCAGGTAGAGACCTCGCCGGTTGAGGTCGTCCAGGTTGAGCACGCTCGGCGAGCACAGGAAGAGCATGAGCTCCGTCTCGGGCACGTACAGCATCTGTCCCTTGAGCCTCATCCTGGTGGCGCGGTCCCCCGGCTGACCCGCAGCCACCCGCGTGCGCAGGACATAAACGGTGTTGATGTGCGCCAGTATGTTGTCGAAGGTCAGCTCCATGTGAGGTCGGACCAGTTCCATCAGGTCGGAGATGCGGCTGTTTTCTTGGGTCAAGGTCGGCAGGACACGGGCCACCGACGTCCCGGCCTGGACTACGGCAAGGTTACGGTCGAACATGACGTGGAACGGGAAGGCCCTGCAGAAGGTGGCTGGACTAAGTTTTTTCTCCTGTAGCGATGCGGCGTCCAGGAAGTCTTCGAGTTCGGGTTCCGGAGTGCGGACCCGTTGGCCAGTTTCGCGGATGGCGAACTGGACGTGGTCCAGTCCGTCTTCCTTGCCCATGATCTGCTCCACTTGGACCTCTGTGTGGTGAAGCTTGCTAGCCACGGCCTGTAAGAAACGTTAATCCGAATGCTGAATAAGGCTGCTTCACAGATATGCGACGGTCGCGTTCACAACAACCAAAACGACACAAATCTTCATAACAACGGAACAACCCTGTCTCATAATTGCTTCGCAAGGCCACCTTTTGCAACGATTGCCACGTTCTGTACGCCCAACACTTACCCCGGTAACTTTGTCGTTGCTGTCGTTTCCAATGCTGCGAACGCAACCGACACAAATGTGTGAACCTGCCTTTACAATTAAGAACTGTAAGATTTCAGACACATCAAAAGTCTTCGAACGCACTGCTACTGTCACGTCAGTTCTCTATACGATTGCTTTATTAATTAACTGAGGTTGCTTACAAAGTCGAATTGGGGGGGGGGAGGGGGAGGAATTACGTGCCGAGCCAACGGAGAAAATGTACGCCTTAGAGAAGAACGGAGAAATAATTTCGACCAGGGTTGAATATTTCTCTATTTTATTTGGTACCTAAGGGTGTATCTCACTGGGCCGCGTGTCGCGAATCCGCTATCTGCAACAAACACGCGATGAAAGAGAAGTTGTCTGAACCGCACGCCAAGTTGCAACACTCCAAAATCCGGGCAACATGACATAGGGCCACTACGATCGTATAAAACACAAAAATCGCATAAAATATTTGCCTTATGAATCAAGATACATCTGCTCGGTACCTATCCGGAGAGCAAGTCGTCTGCCTTGCGCAGACGTCGCGGTGACGTCAGAACGACGTCGAGCTCTGATTGGCTTTGATTGACAAAGATAGTGGGTAGACCTCAATGCAAGATGCCTTGAGGTCTACCCACTATTTTATTTTAATCAGCCAATAAGAGCTCGGCGTTCTGACATCATCGCAAGCCCCGTGCAAGAAGCAGACGAACTTGCGCTCCACACAGAATTCTTCCATTTCTGCATCTGTCTGAACAAGGCAAATATATAATCAAAGCGTTAAGCCGCGGTCACAATGCTAATACATCATACAAAACACAGTCTGAAGACACTGTTTGAGGCGTGTTTGTTTCTTGTATGACTGTCCTAAGTCAAATTGGTCGTGCAAAAAGTGAAAGCCGTTTACAACTTCCTGTAACGCCGAATTAGAGCGCAGCTCTTGAGGAGGAGCAGGTAAGGGTACTGGGGGGTCGGTCAAGTGATTTCGGGGGGGGGGTCACATGACCTGGGGAGGTCTCATGGCCTGGGGAGGTCTCATGGCCTGGGAGGTCTCGTGGCCTTGGGGGATCACGTGACCTGGGGGAGTCACGGGACCTGGTGGGGTCCACGTGACCTCGGGGGTGGTCACGTGACGATGACGATGCGATGACGTCATCAGTGACGATGTCGGTGCGGATGCGCGATGACGTCATCAGTGATGATGACGATGACGATGCTGATGAACATGACGTCATGAGTGACGTCATCAGTGATGATTGATGATGCGGATGCCGATGACATCATCAGTGACGATGACGATGCGGATGCCGATGACGTCATCAGTGACGTCACGCGTCCTATAATGCACCGCGCGGTTACGCCGACGGCGACGGCAACGCCGACGGCGACGCTGACGCTGCCTCAAGCTGGAAACGGGCGCCTAAGAGCTGCACTCTAAAATTGCACGCAGACATGCTCAACGCATATCTGCAGCGAACACTGTGCCTTTTTAATGATGTTTGGATGACGTTTGAGCAGCTTACGCACCTTCACAATGCCGATGACGATGGGTTCGAGTCCCTCCCGCTCCGAGTAGTAGTGGAGCACGAGGGTGCCATCCTCGGGCCTTTCGGTGCAGCGGAACGAGGGCGCCCGCATGCCCGGGTAGATGGTTGCCAGGTGGTCGTGGAGCGCGTCCAGGTTCTGCAGGAAGTCCCGCGGGGTGGCTCCCAGCACCTGCAGGATCTTGTCGTAGCCGGACTCCTGGCAGAAGTCGAAGAACATGCGTCCGAACATCTCCAGGATCTCCTCCGCTGGGGTGTCTGAGATAGAAAAAAACAAACAAAAACAAAAAACGAAAACGAGGACTAAACTTATAGTCACACTTGTCATATACCATGACACTGAGTTTCTCTTCAGACATGATGACATAATTATCTGCGGACAACGCCTAATGTATCTTCGAAGCATGTTTAATTCATCCAATATGTATGCTTCTAACATGCGTGCAGACAGTTTTTATAAGGCTAATATGATGGGATCGTCATGCAAGGAAGAAACACGCCTCATGCGGTGTCTGCAGGACTGTCTTTTGTATTATGTATTGACAGTCTGACCGCTGCTTAAGTCCACGGGAGTCAAGCTGGACTCTGACTCCTGTAGTGTGGTGTTGTGGTTAAACTGATTTGTTTCGGTTATTCCCACGAGATCGCCGTCATCAGCAGCAGCATGCATGAGGAGTAGCACCGACGTCGGAGGCAGGCCGCCCTATCGAGAGTCCGATAGCACCACGAAATCAAGGGGAACCTTAACGAAATAAAAATAATTATTGTTATAAAGTTGCGATTAATCGCAAGACGACACTACCACTTCCCCAATCGGAATACTTTTGTGACGTGTTGCTTCCGGTGAACGATGTAATCGACAGTAAATGCAAGAAGTGAGGCTCCAGTCTCCACTTCCACGATGCCCCTCCCGTTTGAAGATGAGCACTAGAATAAGAAGAACCTAATTACGAGAAGTTTAGTGTCCTTTTTACAAATCCTTATCGTCCCAGAACTCCTATCGCACTCTAGCTGATCAAGACGAAGGTTAAATAAATACAAATGCGAATTTCTCTTTGTAATTGTCGAATCCGCTCGTTCAATATGTCATCCATCTCTGAGCCGCAAACCAGAGAACAAGACGCGTTCTGACTGCCTTTGGCGAACACATCGTATTGTTATTTTCAAACCTTCCAACTGTTTATAAATGTTAAAAACAAATGTACAAAAGACACCTAAGCCTTCATAGTTGTGAATGCGAAAGCATGAATGTCGTTTTTCCGCTCCCTTAGTTCGTCTGCGGTGAACTGGCGTGGACGGCCACGTTTCGCTACTGCCGAGGTTAGCGGCCGGCGGCCGAGCGCTGCTCTCGTGAAGCGGCCGCCAATGGCTATCTAGGAGCCGTTTTGCTCAGCCAATGGGAGAATGGGCATTTCTTTCCGCGTTTTTTTTGCGGTTACAGACGCCGCTGGCTCGCTCCATGGGATAGTTAATGCTTTCGCATTCTGGAGTTGACCAGGTCGTTTTACCAATATACAAACACGTTAGCTGAGAAAAATATTTTACTGGTCCTTTTAGACCTCTTCAATGTATATTTTCAGATAAGACGGGATCCAGCGAAATGTACGATGAATGCAAGATGGACGTCAACCGAGCCTTCTAATTGATCGCAGAGGGTCCGGCGTTTCGCCAAAATGTGTTCGGGAGGTCGATATTTAGCGAGTAAAGTCCTCGGCACTCACCGAGCACTTTCTCTGCGGCCAGGACCAGGCTGTACGTGATTTCGTCATCGTAGACCAGGCGAACCAGAAACTGGCCCTCCATTTCGATCTCAGCTTCGCGCCTGCAACAAGTCACCGCACAAAGTGTTCCGTACAGCATCCGCGCATTGCGTACACCTTTCACAGCGCATACCTACCAACGAACAATGCAGAGTCACTGGGCCGCAGTCTTGTACGCGTTACTCGAAAAACTCCATCAATTACGGTTACAATTACAATTACTCTTGGTTTAAAATATTCAGTTAAATTATCTGATTACCTGAGAAGAAATGTAATTGGCCGATTACTTGTAAAAACTAACCGTTTTTACTTCAGGTTTTCAAAACGACAGAGTTTTCTGCTGGTTCTGAAAACTGGTCTTTCATACTGTCGATTATCGGATTAAAAACACCGAAGTGTAAGCTATCTTCTTAATTCACCGATTTCGGCAAACCATCCTTCTATCGAAGACTTGGTTCGAGTATTTCTTGGTAGGAAACTTGCAGAAACAAAGGGCGATATTAGAAAGGGAAGGAAAAATAGTAATGGCTACAAGTAATTTTAGTACTTTCAAATAGTAATATAATAAGTCTCGTCATTACTTCCTAATAAATGTATTCAAATGATTACGAAATTACTACACAAATTAATCGATTACAAATTTGTTATTTGCAATGAGTTCCGTACAAGTCTGCTGGGCTGTAGACGGATGCGCGGTGTCTGATGTCCTCTCAAAGAGAGCCACTGAGCACGTACTCAGAATTCGTTCCACAGCCCAGCAGAGAAAGATGGCAATGCGCAGAAGGCGATTATTGGATGGTCTATATGCAATTCCAAAAATGGGCTTCTGGCCGGTGTCATTTTCAGTGTTCGTGTTTATGGCGCGTGCTTTGCTCGCTTTCGGAAGCAGAACGAGGCGAGCGTGCTCGGCTGTAGAGAAAGCACTCCGTGAACTGTGGGTTTGTAAACGCTGTGTGCGGCGTGTATAGAGCAAGCACGCGTAGCCAGGGGACGGGGGGGGCGCACGGGGCCCCGGCACTCCCCCCCCCCCCCCCCCCCCCCGAAATCTTCCATTTTGGCTGGGGTACGTCTCTCCCCTCCCCTTCATACAACATTTTGTCATGGGCGCCCCCCCCCCCCCTCCCCCTCGAAACAAAATCCCGGCTACGCGCCTGGTATAGAGCATTAGCAATGGCGTCTTGTATAAGCACTAGCTCGCATCATCGCCCGCGGTTATTTCCACTTCCAATCAGCTAAGACATCTTAGCGCGGTAAATGTAAAATAACCATTCGTAATTTTTTTTTTTCCATTTGTAACTAGTCGATATTTTTAACGAGAAGAATACTTTTTGGCTTAATCATAAATCGGCAGCCGAGTTTCGCCAAGGAACTTACGTTGCTTTCTTCAGCTGTAGAGAACGCAAATCTTTTAGCGATGCGTCAGATACCTATGGAGCGAACAGATGCCTGTCTTGGTGCCGCTTAACGCCAAGCAGTGCAAGTTGGGGTAAGAGGCAGTGCGAAGTCAATCGACTGCGAGATCTGGGACAGCGTACGACGTCTGCCCGCTCTGCGCGTATCGGTAGATGGTGCCAGATGTCACAACCACCGCTAACGCGGTTGTCTGCGAGACACACTCGACATTGACCCTGGCAAGTTTGTTGGATCTCATTTCTTCGACGAGGAAGGGAGCTGGGGCTTGAAATTTCCCAGGTGACACTGCACCACCGAAATCCACGTTCGATGCAAGTTTGAGCTTCCTGTGTGCAGAAGGCCGAGATTTCCGGCTCTGCTTTACAGCGCCAAGATCCAGTGTGGACACCCTATATAATTACATCATCCAAGTAATGCAGTCAACAGTGTGAAGGGATGCGCGTATAGTGAGATGAAATATGATGCGCAACTACGAGACGCGGTTTTCACGTATATCTCGCCACAAGGCAGGGACGCTCATTACGGCGTATGCATTTATGGAGCTCCATGTCCCTTCTGAAACGCTTCTGAAATTATGCGCCATCAAAGAAAATACAGCGTACCTGCTCCATATTCGTTGCGTGCTATTAACCGTGCAGCTTATTAATGAATAGACGTTGTCCGTTCTTTGGGGTGGCATAATTAGTTCGGGAGGACTTTGCATTATGAACGACGATGAAGCAGCGTTCTCAACGTCGCTGACGCTACCCAGTGCAAACGGGCATAAAAAAAAGCGCGATTAAGAGTAGCGATTACGCACAATGAACACAAAATTTAAAGGAAAAAACAACAACAACAAAAAATAACAACAGAGGCTTTAGCCACCAAAGCGCTAGACCAAGCAGAACGGCTATACTGAGTACTAAACTTTCAATTGAGAGTGCCAAACATAGTTTGTTAGCTTTAGAACGGTGAGCCTCAACAAGTAAATGTCCGGCACCCGCAAAGATACCTCTCAAAAACTTTTCGTGTGGCAGCTTTGCCCCCAATGCACTCGATTAGCCCATCAGAGTATTATATACAAAACAAGCTTGGCAAACAAACTAGGCAGCAAAATGTTTCTACTGGAAAGTTGCTCTGCAATATGATAATATATGATGTGAGCGTCTAAAAACGTCCAGTGTCACATCGATACCTTATTTTTAGGCCTAAACGTCGTTTTCAACACATCATTCCCGCAGCTAAGTTCTATAACTTGCAGTAGGGTAAGGTGGGGCAAAATGAGACTCAAAAATTTTAACTTCAGAGGCAATTTTATTTTTGCTTTTAATATAAAAAAACACACAACATGGGGATATTTTTAGATGTCTTTGACTCTACCCTCAGTAAATAGCACTTTGAATCTGAGCAATCGAAACATTAAACAAAAGTACAACATCTGAATGTCTCACAATGTATCATTTTGCCCTGCCCAGTGGGGCAAAATGGAGACAACGTGGTGGTTTACAATGAGACAAGCTTAGAAAACCTGATATGCGTTCACTTTTTGCAATAAAAAACACTTGAAACACACTGTGTGAGCTCCAACGCACTCTCTTCATGATCCCACTCCTTGCATTCCATGCACTCGATTCATACTGAATGCGGGGGCTGCTTGGCTTCAAAGTTCATTGCAAACCAGACACTGCCAGTTTCTTATAATCCTACGCAGGGGCGGATTTAGAGGGGGGTCCGGATGTCCTGACCCCCCTTCTGACTTCCTGCATGTGTAAAATTTAGGGGGCGTAAAACGAAGGAGAGGGGGAGGGGGTTCCCAAACATATGGTACGCTGACCAACACCTGACCCGCCCTCAGGAAATTCCTGCATCCGCCCCTGATCCTACGTCAGGTCAGAAGAAATGTCTCTGAAACTTGAAACGTTGGAAAGCACGCGCCTTCAGTAACCCAGCCGTTCTTTTTTTTTTTTTTTTTTGTAGAGCCGCTGCCTTTTACATTTCCCGAGTCGTTTGGCTCGTCTTTGAAGCGCATCCTTTGGTACGCCAAGCAGTGTGCCAGCAGTGCGAAGGGAGTGACGGTGCTGCTTGACACTTGCAAGACCTTTGTTTGTGTCACTTTTGCGCTATAAAGCCCTAGCCTTTTTTTTCTTTTATACGTTCGGACCATCTTAGACACCGGGAGAAAACGAATATGGCTTAGGAGGAACCAGGACACGGCTTCTGACGTGAGTAATGCCGGATTGTCGCGTTTTGCCCCACGCGTATCCCGTTACGTAAATAATTATTTCGCTGAAAAAAGTAACTGCTTAAATTCTGGTTTGCATAGAACTAATAAAGCGTATCAATAAAATTAAAGCTTACCTTGACAGAATAGTCGGTGCCAACCGGGGTGCACGTCCCGGAGCGAAACCCTCGCGCTGTAGTTTGCGCTTTTTTTTTTTTTTGCATGGGGTAAACAGGTCAACCTCAACGCCGCATTTTTTTTTCCTTAGAACACTTCTGCCAAGAGCTTTGAATTTTTTCACCCCAGAGTGTAGGTCACGACACCTCTCGGTGAAGTTTGGAACGTACTCCGATTGCTGGTCTAGGAGATAGATGGCGCTAAACACGAACTGTCGCATCTTGCCCTGCGTCTCATTTCACCCCACCTGATCCTATTCGACTCTGCACTCTAAAAGTCTGGTGGCTCCATTGTTCTCCGGGCATTAACACTCGGAGAGCCAATCATCAGCGACTTACGGACGGCAGCTCAGGTGAACGACGATGCCGAAACATATGTTTGGACCAGAAAACGCAGTGTCTGAGTTGTGACAATGTACAATGCAAGTGCGACGTGGCTTTCCACGTTTAATGCCACAATTAAGTCAGACTGCGTTTTTGTTGGTCTGTACATATGTTCTCTGGCATCGTCATTCACCGAGCTGCCCGAGTTGCCAGCTGACCTCATTCGAGCGATGATGCGGCGAAAGAAGACGGACGTGGCTTTTAGAGTGTATGTAGAAAATGCCGCGTTATGGAGCGTAAGCAAACGCATTGGCGATTACTTTTTTTAAGCTGCAGATCGACTTTTTTTTACTGGGTATAGAACACTAACGCCGTCCGCGCTTCCCGGGATACTTGGATAGCCTTACATGCAGGCACTCAGCACCTTGCACAGACCACGTTTTTGAGTGCCGCAGTCATACGCTGGACCGATCAGTCCTTGTGCGATGTCAGCGCACGAGTGAATAAAAGTGACACGAGCATATGCAATAAACGTGAAATTTCCATACTCAGATGGTGTAGGCACACGGCTCAGCGTGGAATTTTTGCAGGTTTGGCGTAAGTTTGTCACCAGAAACTGCATAAAAGTAAAGGCGTCGCTTTTCGAACAGGCAATTGCAGTGCAGAGGTTGAAATTCGAGCGAGATCGGATAAACAATATCGTGGCGGCTCGGCCAACTCGCAACGTTCTTCGACAAAATGCACGTAGCCAGATTTCGTCGGGGGGGGGGGGGGGGGTGATGACGCGACACGATCGCAATATGCTGTATGAGAGGGGAGGGGAGACAGTGCCAGCAAAACGAAGATTTCGGGGGGGGGGAGGTGGGTGGGGGGGGCGAGCCCCATGGGCCTGGCATATGTGCTTTCCTCTGTCTTGGACGTCACGGGCATAGGCACCGTTGTGACGTTTGGAGAAGCTGAAATACTGGTGACACAAACGTATCCCTGAGACGTTAGTTAATGATAGTGCCCCTGTCCCAGTGCTTGCAGCACTACATACAAAGAGCACGGTAATCGCGGCAAACGTGACGATTGACTCAAGAGTTTATAGGAAACGGTGTTCGCACGATCTGACACAGTACGACGGGCCTTTCCGGTGCGATCCGCGCATGCGCGGGTCGCCCGTGGCAGCGCATGCGCAGTGTCTGTACCGGAGGTAACCATCGGCACTGTATCGGATGCGTGCCGGAAAACGGTTCCCTCAACCTGTATTATCTGCGGGCACGTCTCAAGGATCTTTCGAAGCATGTTTTATTGATCCATATACATGGTGCTTCTCTTTAAACTTAACAAATGTGTAAAAAACAAACAAACAAAACGTGGAAGTCACATTACTGTGGCATTGCGCAGGTTTAGTTATACGCCAGTGGGGACATAATATAAGGGGTCTAAACGTCACGATAAGTCGAGCGATTAACCAAAGTTTGTTCTTTAACTTTTTGATTAGTGAAATATACATATGGTTTCAATTAGAAACCTGCTGCGCGTAAGCTCCGAAAAACCACTGAAACGAATCATACTTTAGCGTGAACTTCAGTGTGGTGGGAAGCGCAGTAGGGCGCTAAAGTTATTACTCGTGCTAAGAAACGCGCGGGACTGGGGCAGTGGATGGATGTCGGAAAACCGCGCGGGCGCATTAGCGTACCGGTAGCCTTTGCTCCTGCAGCACCAGTGGTAACTCTATTGGCGACGTGCGCGACCGAAAGGCGCTCGCCGTGGTCGGCCTTCCACGATTGGCCGAACGCTGACTATGACGTCAGAAAAGGATTTCTCATCGACGAAAATAAGAGGAATGTAAGAGCTTGAATTTTGATGGTGTTGGCAGTGTCGCTTTGAGAGGGTAACGATTTCAAGCCTCCACAATGCACACTGCAAACACCATCGAACTTGTTGTTCGCAATGTAGTGACGTCACGAAAGGGAGCCATGGAGGGCGCCACCAAAACATCTCGCCGCTAATAGCGCTCCGTCCGTAGTTTCCCTGATGTGCTCCAAGTCTGTCTAATATTGACTGGTTTAGTGGGTTTTTTCTTGTGACGCTCATCAAGTTTATAATTGAAACCACACGCATAATTAAAAATTAATTAGGCCTACTTTAGCTATCAACCAACCGATCGTTACGATTAGCGCCCTCTACCATGTCCCCCAGGTCTGTATAACTCACCTGTACGAATCCAGTACTAGTGAAGTCTCACGACCTTATTTTTTTTAAAACAAATATCTTAAGTTTTCAAAAACGAAAGCTGCCGGCAACTCCCTGTAACGCCGAACTAGAAAGCGCAGTTTTCCCTTGAGGAGGGAGGAGGGAAGGGCTCGGGGGGAGGGTGCACTCCTCCTCCCTCCTCCTCAACTTCTCATCCTCCTCCTCCTCCTCCCTCCTCCTTCCTCCTCCTTCCTCCTCCCCCTCCTCCCTCCTTCCTCCTCCTCCTCCCTCATCCTTTCCGCGGGCAAGGTGCATTATGGGACATCTCGGGGTGTGCGAATATTGAGATTTTCGAATACGAATCGAATACGAATACGACAAAAACGGGCTTCGAATATCGAATTGAATATCGAATATGTGTCTAGTAATAAAAGTGGCAAAACAAGAGGTAACGGCAGGTTTTATTGCCTTTTTTAAATGAATCAACTGCAACTGCATTTTACTAGGCTGCAGCAGGCTGAAGCTACTTCCATAAATTGGGGTTGTGGGAGACTAGAGCAGCGGGTAGTTGGTCAGCCATTTTTAAAGTTGCGACGAGTCACTCGCTGTAGATGAGCAATTTAGCCAGTGCGGTACAACCGCTAGCCTGGGGTCTTTAACGTGCACCACGCAGTAGTGATACACGACCACACGCCGGTACGATGCTCATCCAGATCGAAACGGGCAGGGTGGGGCTCGAACCCAGGATCCCTGGGTTCTGCAGCGCGAGCTTTCGCTCCACGCGCGTCGAGCTGGGTGTGCGCTTCTAGCCCACTCGGCCACCGATCCCCCGTCACATTTCTGTGTAATGCACTCATTACATATTATCGTCTAGGAAAATTAACTGCCCAACGGCCCCTACGCGCCGTGACATTATTTCCGCCAGTAGAAAGACCCGTTCTATTTGGGAAAGCTGGCGGAGCATTTCACCATAGTCGGTTGCAAGCTTGGAAAAAACCGGAAATGCCTCTCAGAAGAAAATGTATTCCATTCGCCAGAGAAAACGCCAGCCAATCGTTTTTTTCATGACGTCAACGATTCCGTGGACCAATCGCGATCCTTTTGAAAAAAAAAGCTCAACATGGCTGCCGGGACTTAGCAACGCGACGCTAGTTTCTCGTGACAATTATTCCGCTTTTTTGCACCGTGTTTTACGTGCCCGAGGTTACACCACGAAATCTTAATGGTATCGGCTTGCTTTTGCAGCAGTTTTTTGCGCGACAACGTGAGAATCCAGCGACGCTATCGCCAACGAAAATTTCGAAGGGGGCGAGGCTTAACACTGCTGTTTCGTCCAAGAAGAATTAGGGGAATCGCTTTCCGATGTCACCTCTGTGGGATCCATGACGGAAGACAAAGAGAGCGTGGCGCTGGGTGGTGGTGTCGATGACTTGGGACGGTGCCGATTTGTCAAAACCCGAAAAGTATAATTATTCTTGTTTTCTATTCCTCCAACAAAATAAAGGCACTACATTTTCTGTGCGCAAAGCCCACAAAACTAAGTAAATTACTAAATATTTATTATTTGCAGGAACTAAGTAAGTGCTTTGTTATTTGTAATTTTATGGCGAGAAAGTGTCGATTTCGCTTTCGCCGCTTTCCTCAATCGAAGCGCGCTGGGAAGACGGTAAGGTTAGGGCAGCATCTTGGACAGAAAATGGAATTGGGAAGACGGTACATTGGACATGTGACTTTTCTTTTCTTTACTAAACAGCTATTTCGTTGACAAAAACGTATTCTAACTTATTTAAACGTCCTTGGAATGAATTAAATAAATATTGTAGTAGTTTAAGACACGTTTACTGGAGGAAGAAAAAGCAACGTTGCTATGGAACTACTTTCTCGACGGCGGAGGGATTTCAGGATGGGCGCAATGCGCTTGTGGGTGGAGCTAAAAGATTGTTCTTAGGTTGCATCTGACTATAACGTTCGAAGAAGTTCGTCTTATGGACAGTGTTGCCCGGCTGCTACACGAATATTTTGAATTTTGGGAAACAATTATTTAGAGAGTGCTTTGTTTTATATTTCATAAAATGGTTACCAACGTTTACAGCACCTATAAAAAAGCGAAAAATAGCGCTTTTAACGCTTTCATTAGTTATTAATGTGAACCAGCGATGCCAATAAACCCAACAAATATGGCACTTTTTCCTCCGCCAAGTAAATATCAACTAGTTTTTTTTCGTTTTTTTTTAATTTTTGCGCATGCGCACAAAAGTTGAACTTCAGTCGAACTTTGTCGAACATCACGTTGAAGGTTCGAAAAAGTCGAACTCGGTCGAACTAGAACCTGGGCAGGTTCGCGACATCCCTAGTTTTGACTCCGCGGAAGTGGCAGGAGTTGTTTTCAATGGCGATGCAATGTTCTACTCGCACCTAGCTTTTCCTTCTTCTTCTTTTTTTTTTTTACTTTTTCAAACATTTATATTAGATAACACTCTGGAGATATATTTTATATTTATATTTCACTCGAGGTTTATTTTATTGAATCAATTAATAGAACGCGCAATTACATCACATATTGCTATAAAAGTGCCACAAAACAAAGGGCTTGGTGAGAAAGAAACCGAAACTGATTCTGCCTTGCTGCCATCGGACAGAGAGAAACAGAGTAGACCGATAACGCACGCATCATACGCCTTTCTCATTGAATAAACATATTAAGAGGGGTATGCGTGGCAGGCAAGTTATTCGCTATTTGCTCGAATATCTGCAGTTTTTGCGGATATTCGCCGTTTTTTCGAATATTCGATTTTGGCTGAATATTCGGGAAATTCCGAATATGCAATTTTCGAATCGAATAAGTTTCGAATAAGGAAAATATTTGATTCGTATTCGAAATTTCGGAATATTCGCACACCCCTAGATATTCTCATGATGCACCGCGCAATTACGCCGACGCCGACGGCGACGTTGCTCTGCCGGAAACGGCGCCTAAGAGCTGCGCTCTAAAAGAAACACCTTGTATGTGCTTGGAACATGCCTGCAGGCAGTGTTTGTACGACCAATGTGAGAAGACCCTCATACAAGGAATAAACACGCCTCAGGGTGCCTGCATGCAGACTGCCTTTTGTATTGTCTGTTAGCACTGTAAGCGAGCTTTAATGCTTCCTTGCTGCCTCTGTTGACGTCTGACGATACGATTTCAGGCAATGTTTACGCTGACACAAGGAGGTCTATTTATGACGTCAGCACCCGTTGCCACCGCCGTTTCGGCGTCAGACAGTGCATGGAGTCAATGTCGTTAGTGCCGACGTTACAGTTCTACCACCGCATACCAACAACCTCCGATTATGCGAGCGCCACGGCAGGACCGGTCAGCGTTAAGGAAGATTTTCCTTAACCGCACACGTCATGTCTCGAGCTGCAACTAACCTTGCCGTACACTCGAAATCAACCTGTCCGCGAGTGGCGGACAATGGTTACTGGACATTGTCTCCGAGGGCGATGGCGAAGGTCACGGATGATGACGTGTTCCACGCAAGAGAAGCGGCCCCATTAGGACATGTCTAATCGAGTCTGCCTGTGGACCGGTAGGCGGAGACGTGGGACCGCCGCGGACCGTCGCGCCACTAGAAGACGCGGTTCGCAGCGCCAAATGATGTTTCGGTGATGTCGTTAGAAGAGCGGGGAAGAAGAAACACCATACTCACTTGATCTGTTCCCAGGTCTCGGCGCCGAACTTTCTCAGCACCAACAGCTCCAGGGCGTGGTTCACAAACCCGTACTGCGAGAAAACACACGGCACGTGCAGCGTGCATGACCTTGTTACAAAGCGGGCGATTAAGGAAGTGCGTAGTGATGACAGACACTCCGAGACCGCGAGCAAGGAAAGGATAACGGCGCAGCAATGATCTAAAGGCACTATTACAACATGCCACTCGACAATAGACTCTTTTCGAAATTCAGTCTGGCCACTTTGATAACTATCATCACCTACGTTTATCATCTGTACAGGCGAATGGCGGCGTTTTGGTGGATGCTCGAAGAAACCATCTTGAGACGGCACCTAAGCGGAGCTTCGAACATTCCAAATGTTAGCTCGGTTCAATTGTTGTTCGTTGTCACCGTGACGAGACTTATAAAGCGTCTGTGCGCTACGCATTTGAGGGTGTCATGTAAATCCTTCGAACGAGCGGCTTTGGCACGCCCCAGACTAGCTCATGACTATAAAACGTGGATGAATGTTATGAAGAGTTTCATTAAACTAAGCGCGCCCGTACAAAGTGGTAGTTTGTCGACACCATCGAAAATCAAACAAATAGAGGAAACCATGTACAGCGAAGAACACCGTAAATTTCATACACCTACTCATCTGCCGTTGATGAGTAGGTACTGATCTCAACCGCGAGTAGCACGCAAAAATGTGGACTGATATTTGTACCACTGAATTTGTGAAGGCTTTTTCTTTCACGGCGCCGCCATCTTGAGAATTGCGGTGCCGATAACGCCGTCTAGCGGTTTAGAAAAGAAATACTGGCCAGTTCTGGCAGCACAGCTATCTGGGTAGGCAACGGTGTGGGTATGGGGGTAACTTGGCTGGACTTGGCCATGGTGGGCTGCAACAACTTGGTTGGAGTTTGTCCGGTTGAATCTAGTCAGCTGGCTACTCACAAGCCATCATTTTGCCTCCTCGAGGGAATGAGGACGAAGACGGTGCGGTGTTTAATGTAGTCCATGCAGGTAAGCTCTCGGCATTAGATAGCTCCATCTTGAGTGATGGCATGTAGATCTTTTTCATACCTTTCACATACCATGGGGCTGGCAGTGATAACCTCAATCTGACCACCTGCACCGGGAATTAAAATTGGTCCCTCTTGTCCTAGACGAAGTGGTCGTGAGCTTAAATGTGACGTTGAGTCAGATAGGAATCTCTCGCGATTCAAGCTCGCAATCGACTGACTTCAGAAATAAGGATCTCGGGGAAAATGCGAAGCTCGATAACATTGCAGCCACACTCACGCTGCAGCCTCAGCTCATGGCACACTCTCTGCTATTGTTCTTATGCTTTTTAAAATTATTTATCCATCCCACACGCAGTGGAAGCCACACAACCGTAGATTTTCGGAAATTGCAGCATGGTAAAAAAGAGCACTCGGAACTAACTCATGCACGACGTCCGTTTTTAAGCCTTTTCGCCCATACCCTGGCGGTTGCATACCCTGTGTCAGCGGGCAATCCAAAAATGCACCAGGTCGAGGGTACGTCAGTTACTGGCTGGTTTGAGGTTATGCGAAAATGGTCTATACTCCGTTCACCCGGTATTGACACGAGGGAGAAATCTGGGGAATTCTCGACGGCACGCGCAGCCCGCGACTAAAACGTCAGGCTTTGCGATGTGCGAAAGCCTCGTGTTTTCGTCTCGTGATGCGCGCGCGCCGGGGAGAAATCACCGGGATTTCTCCCTCGTGTGAATACGCCTTAAGCTGAAACCAGAAGCTCCGCTTTCAGCGCGAGCTTTCTGCCCTTGCTAACACAAGTGTGATCGTGCAGGCACGCGCAACCAAAGCACTGCGGAAGCCAGCAATCTCGCTCTGAAGGCGGAGCTTCTACTGTCAGCCTAAGGGTGAACAAAATACATATGCACTCTCAAAAGCTCAAGTGGGGACACCGCAGTACACTCGGACCTCTATAGGCTGACAGTGCGGTGGTAGCTACGCGCTTGTTGAACCAGTAGTGCCAGAGCCGTTTATACTGAGAGAGTTTGGCCTTCTTGAGGAGATTTCGACAGCCTGGCAACCACAGCAGCGTGACTACTTCCGTCCGCCATTTTGTGGCTCTGACGCATAAGAACTCTATGCGATTTCTCAGGAATAAACAAGAAAAAGAAGTAACGCCATTTTCTGTTATCGTGAAATCCGCTGGTTGTAGCGGGCAACAAGCTCCACCCATTGACCAAACTCTCTTAGTATACAAACGGCTCCGAGTAGTGCGTCTATGATTAGCCTCGTGATTGTGCTTCCCCCACGTCCACACGCGCAGAGACCGGGGTGAGGTGATGAAAGGCAGGCGGCTGATTGGTTCGGCAAGCTCGTAGCTCCCACTGGACGGTCAGCTCAGGGATGAACGGAGTATGGTTGGTTACTGCCAGCTGAAGGAACGCCGGACGTGGTTTCTTACGTTCATGCTTCGTGATTCGCTCTTCCGGGGATCTTAACGGCTAATGGCACGATCTCGTTTGCCGCGGAGCAATGATACAATGCTCAGAACTTGTCACGTCCCGCGTCTCTGAAGCTGTCAGTATTGGCGACGATATGTTTCAATGGCGCCCACAGGCCCACTTCAGACAGGGCAACTTTCCCAGCAATTTCGATGTTGATAGCGAGTTGTTCTCTGGCTTTTCCTAGATCCTAACTGAAGTTACTGGAGGAAATTGCCCCCGTCTAAACCAGGCCTTGCACTCTAAGAAAAAAGAAAATCGTTCTTGGAAGGTTTTTTAAGGTCTCAAGAACTCTTTCAGCCCGTGAAGAACGATTTCTCCTCAAACAACTATCTCTCCCCGACGTACTAAAAAGACAACTTGGCGATGGAGAACTCTTTCGCATAAAAAAAGGAGCTTAAAAGAACCCCTCAATGGTTTTTCAGGAAAAACCCTTTTAGGAGGTGCTTCAAATAACTTTTTAGGGTGCAAAATATTGACAAGCCGAAGAACCCATAAAAGGTATTTTAGGACCAGATGTTTTTTAGTGTGCAGGCCCGCTTCAGACAGGGTAACTGTCCCAGCAATTGTTGGTGTCGAGCTACTCCCCAGCTTTCCATGAGGTTGCTGGGAGAAATCGCCCCGTCTGAAGCGGGCCTTGTGGTTCCTATTCTTGATGTCCCGACCGATACTATTAGTAGCGAGCGACAAGTTCGATGGTGCATAAAAGCGCTGTGGAAGCCTAGTCATCACGTTTCTAAATTAACGCCGTCAAACTTCAGAGTCTGACATTATTCTGATTTCCGTGGATGAGAGCAAAAATGATCCTACTCAGGACGTCACAGTGAGCGTGTGGCCAATCGTAGAAAGCCGATCACAAGGACGCTTTTCGTCTCTCACGTCGCCATTACTCGGCCCTCCATTGGCCGGACGCAAATAATGTGCGTGGATATCAGGGTTTCTACGTTTCGCGTAACTAAAAATTGACGCAAAAAAATTTACAATTTAATACAGAAACGATAACTTTTAATGCTAAGTCCCCTGATCTAATCAAGGTATGTACCGAAGTTAAAGGGGGAAATTCTATCTTTAGCGAAGGGATTTTCAAAGTCTTCAAGAAGCTGTTTCTCGTAAGAACAAAACGTGTGGAATGCCATACTAAAATTATGCGTACGAAAGCGCTGGCTGCGAAAATACCCCGCAGCTGTAAAACACTGTGGAATACAAAGTGAAAATTGAAAGTGAAGCGCTAACAAACCAAAACAAAAAGCGATTTTCCGTATGCGACTCGCGAACATTCACACGCAAGAAAAGGTAAACAAAGCCGGCAGTTAATTTGCCGAAGCTTTGTTCACCTCCTTCCCTTTTTTTCAATAGAGACAAGCATCTCCTGCATCTTCTGCATCTATTTACACACTTCCTTTGGGCAAACAGGGCGAGGAGGAGAGAGAAGCTGGGCTTGCGTGCACGCTCGTCGTGTGGGAGCTGCCCCCCTCCGACTTCAATGGACGGCATACCTCGAGCATCGCGCGAGCATCCGTTGCGCTTTCACCGAACTCCCACGGTTTGGGTCGGTCGACCGCACGACTCGAGAAAATAAATAAGTAAACAAAAGTTGCAGAGGCTCACGCGGCGGCTTTTTGCCCGGTTCGCTGAGAAAGTAGGTTTCTTGACCGAAGCTTCGCAAAAGCACACCGTGTGCCGCCTCGCCGAGGATGGCGGCGAACCTTTTCAAAGGTAAGTATATACACGTTTTAGTCGCAACGTATTGACTGAGACATCAGAAGAAAAAAAAATGTATATATACCTGGCACGGAATCGACCGTTTCTAAAAAGGAAAACATAATCAAAAGGTCACTGGTTGGGAAGACGAGAAAGGAAAGATGTCGGTGTTTTAATATTGTGTTCAAGGTGTGTTGATTTTGTTTTTACACGTCTATGCCAACTCTCCTCGTATAGTAGCCATTCGAGTCCTCGACAAATATATGGTGATGACGATAACGATGATGATGATGATGCGCAGAAGAACGTTTGTTTAGTCAGGGACGAAACAAAAATCGCGGGTGAGAGGTCAAATAAAGGTTTGATCAAAAGCGGATAGGCGAAAAATCGCGTGTCATATATGATGCGACAACACGGTGTGGAATTCTCTCGACTTCCTTGGCATTGTACAATGCCGACTGTTTTCGAACAGGGCGGACTAGCTTTTGGTCTCGTCAGAGAATCGCGGTCAATAACAAAGGGCGTCCTTCGTGACTTTGCTCACAGCAACAAGGCTTGATGGCGAAAAAACAAACAAAGTAAATGAACGAGATGGTTATCGGCGTTTACTTCGCGCATATGTAATCGCCAAGGAAGGAGTGAGCTAGAATACTTTGAAATGTATATTAAAATATTTTTAACCAAGAAAGTTGTAAACGTTGAAAGGAATTGGAATTGTAACATAGATTTTATTGGACACAGACGTTTCGGGAGTTCCCTTACTTGAATGTGAAAACTCTACAGCTGGAGAGCGTTTTTGTTTCAAATCAGGGTACCAGAGAGAGAGAGAGAGAGAGAGAGATGATACAACCCCTCCCTCCCCCCCCTCTCTCTCTCTCTCTCTCTCTCTCTCTCTCACTTGTGCCTTGACTTGATGCAAAAGAACGCTCTACGGCAGTAGAGTTTTCTCATTTGAGTACGGAAGTCCCGAAACGTCTGTGTCTAATAAAGTTTCTGCGGCTTTTCAAACTTTTTTCAACGTTTGGAATATTCTCGTTACGTAGTATCAATATACTGGTAAATGCGGCACTCAAAAGCTTCTGTGGACACTTGAACGCGCGAGAAAATATTTGTTTTTTCTCGGTGTGCCGCATCTCAAAATAACTTTTCTCTAATCCTTACTCAGAAGATTCCCCGACCGACCCGCTTCTCAAATTACTTAACAATAAATAAGAAAAAAAAAAAGATAGACGTGCCCAAAAAGTGGGCCAAAATGCAAAAGAATAACAAAATTAAATAAACCCGAAGTACCGACTAAGTTATAGGCAAGCGGCTTCGAGAGGAACTATTAAAATATATTTCTCTTGTTTTCAAAGTAAACCATATGCATCTAACTGCGAACTTGGCGTGCCATACCCGATTCTATACGGAAAGGTGAACGCGAAAGGGCACATGAATTGACCCGAGATATGTCTATCTGTTCTAAATTAAAAAAAGTGAAACATAATTATTCAGCACCAGAAGACAGCTTTCTTGAAAAACAAAATTACTCAGGAGAAGTCGACCACTGTGTTAGCCTGCTTTGTTAAAACCACAAGCCCAACCGTACCTTATCGCGGTCAAAAAACAAAAAAAAACTTCATGCAAAAAAAAAAGATAATAATAAAAATTATAATAGAACTATCGTGCAATGAAGAACCGGAGATTGCAAATTCTAGATTAGGCGGAAAACCGGAAATTAGGTTTTATCTCGAGAAATAAGCTTTTGTATGGTCAATGTGATACGACGTTGTTGAACTCCAAGGTAATATGTCATTCTTCTCTTCAAATCATTTTTTTTATTTAGTTGCTTACTTAATTATCCTCGTAGTAAAAAATACAATCAGACTGTTTCCAGGTATCTCTCCTTTTTCTCCCGAACATCGCCATAATTTACAACTTACGGTTGCAAAGAGGAATAGGAAGGTTACAGTCTCATTATTCAATACATAATAAAAATGTCCACATTACTTCGAATAAATATATTTAAAAAAAAGCTAATTAGAAGACCTTTAGAGTTAAGAAGTCGTGATGAAATGGATTATGAACGTGTATTCCCGGTCAGCTATACGTTGATCTATATCGATTTTTTCAACAAATATGCTGCAAAAGTCTAATCGTCAATGCAGTACGTTAAAAGCCAAATCATAAAATGCCTATTTTCGTCTAAAAAAATCCACTTCAATTAAAGAAGAAAAAAATCGCATAACCTAATTAACAGATTTTTTTCTTGTCTTGTTTTTAGAGAGATGTTGAATGAGGCATTTAATTACGACATTTGCCTATCGGCCCGTGAACTCCGTAACCAGAATATGAGCCGCAGTTATGACAAGACATTTATGGGGTGACAAAGTAAACCTCACTGCATGACTGTTCGTAACAAAAATGTCATTTTTTACTCCTACTTCACCGCAACATTGGCCACTCTTAATAGGGCAGTGAGCTACAGACGTCTTTATTGGTGAAATAACAGCAACTGCTCATCGAGAGAAGAAATGCACGTCGTCGAATCGCTAGTCGTCCGCCGAGAAACCCAAAAGTTTAGTGATCATAATAAGGGATATTTTTAAGAGCCTTCCTTAATTATTACCTTTCACGCATTCACACAAGGTTGTCGATATTCTGGATAAAATCTCTCCAAACTAAAGAACCAAACGCAAAGCCGACAGTGGAACGCAGCCATGTTGCCCCACGCATCAGGTGACTCGCCTAAATAAAGGCTATCTTCGGGAAGTATGTTTCGAACCGCCTATGAGCGTGTTCATCAACGTAGAGCGGGGAGTCTGAACCGGTCGTCATTTTCGGTTCGGTTCGGGTTTAAGGTCGGTTCACCACCCTGGTGTACAGAGCGTGAGCATTGCTAGCAGGAACGGGTGATTGTCTTTTGTTTTTCAGTTTATCTTTCTTTCACAATGAAAAGAATCTGTTACAGTCATGTCTTGTTAACACGGACACCCCCGTTACACCCCCGCCCCCCCCCAAAAAAAAAAATTGTCCATAATATTAGTTGTCCATAATAACGAGGCAAAAAATGCACGTATTTCCGCAGTTCGTGCCCGAGAACGTTGTCTTCTTACACAGCAGGGTATTCATAGTAACCGGATGGATATTAACGAGACATATTTGTGCATCCGGGTCGCCAAATTAGGTGGCAAAATTTTACGTTCGTCAAGGGACCATTCCCCGAAAACGGGCTTCTGGCCGGTGCCATTTTCAGTGTCCGTGCGTATATGGTGCGTGTGCTCCGCTCGCTTTCCGAAGCGACGAACATGCGCGTGCTGGGGCTGTGAACATGTCGCACGCTGGACTGCGGTTTCGTAAACATTAGGAACAGTGTATATCTTGCCCGAACACAATGCGAAAGCGCGCCGATGTCGGATAAACGCTCACTGTATACCGCGCTGTTATGTACTATCATCACCTGCACGGCTTTTAACGTTCACGCTAAAACAGTATCCCCATCCCTGACCATTTCGGCGCGCGGCGTGCGGTCGTGCAATTACTATACTGCGTGATGCACGCTTGAAAGGGTACCCGGGCTAGCGGTAATATCGCACTGGCTAAATTTCTCATCCACGGCGGAAACGCGAGACGCCCATTGCAGGGCCGACTAACCTCACGCTGCTCGAATAATACACACACGACACAATTACGCGAACGGTATACGTTTAGATGGGGAAGGAGGAGGGATCTTACCATGGCGGATTCGAAGGGTCTGCGTCCGTTCGTCGATCTGGTTGTAAGCGAAAAGATGCACCGACGGGAGAGCGATGTATTTTTCCGATGGTGCGGACGAGGTATATACTCTTCTGCTCCGGCGAGGCTGGCTTCGGCCGTGAGACGGGGAATCGATCTGCGGGCGCCAGAAATCCGCGATCGCGGCGCCGGCGAATCCCGTCGCGGCCGGTCGGCGAACTATCCGAGCCCCTGGCTTGCGTGTGTGTGTGTGTTGTTCTTTTGATTCTGGGGCCTCACGGCGCTCATTCAACTTGTTGGGGTTGAATGTGGAGAGCGCGGTTCTTGCTTGAATGTAGGCCACTTCAGAAAATGGCAAATCGTAAGTTAACGGAATCGGCGTTGGTTGCGTAATACGCATCTACAGAATGGCGGGAGTAGGGGGATTGGTGGCCGAGTGGGCTAGCGCACACCAGCTCGGAGTACGTGGAGCGAAAGCTCGCACTGCGAGGAGCCCAGGAGTCCTGGGCTCGATCGCCACTCCTGGACGTTTCGATCTGGATGAGCATCGTAGCCGGCGTGCGGTCGCGTATCACTCACTACAGCGTGGTGCAGGTTAAAGACCCCAGGCTGAGCGGTTGTACTGGCACTGGCTAAATTGCTCATCATACAGCTGAGACACCAGACGCCCATTGAGTCTGACTAACTGCCGGCTGTATATGCATACAAGCAGCACAAGTACTATGGCGGGGAAACAAGTCATAGCTAGACCAACGACTAACTGAAGGCTTCATTACTTAACTAACCACGAAGGTGGCCGTATGACAAAAATAATCTTAGTGCTATTTTGTCTCGTGTTCTACTTTGTGACGTGATAACTGCGTGGCTTTGTCGTCAGCTCTATATTGCATTCTTATATATCGAGCTTTCAGTAATATTTCGAATGTAAAACATTATGCAACATTGTGCATATAAATCATAATATGGCCGACTCGTTCTTTATCGTTTGGGAAACGCATTAAAAAAGAACAACGAACGCTATTTACTCTATAGACTGGCTGACGTAGGAGCTAGCAGACTGCAAACGTTTTTCCCGCTGGTACATTGAAATTATTCTCAGGATGGCATCCTAAACGTATCACTGTCCTTGTACAGGGTCTCTCAGTTATCAGTGTCCCCGAACCTGACCCATTCCCACACGGGCTCCAAGTTGAAACTGCAGCGCCAACAGCGCGCACGAGCCAAACCTAAACTCTACGGAAATTTCGAAAACCGCAGTATATACTGTCGCGTTCTGCAGCCGGTCTGTACCCGCATCATTGTCGCCCAGCGGCCGCAGACGTCTCGTAAAAAAAAAAAATACCGGTAGGAAACTAAAACACTGTTTCGCAGCCTTGCCGAAACCGCTCGCGGACTCGACAACGCTCGCGCGCATTGTGCACACGCGGCGCCCGCCACGCTTCTGCCATTATTATTTTTTTCCGCCTCACGCCAAAGAAAACCCAAGCGATGCTCATGTCGACTGCAAAGCCTCCGTTCGGCAGACACACGACGCCAATTAAGACTTCGACAACAAGCCCTCGAGCAGCGACACACACTGGGCTCAACAACTCCGGTCCCCGCGGCACAAGGAAACCAATCGCACAAAGGACCCAGCGTCGCCAAAGCGGGTGCGCGTGTCTTCTATATGAACTACTCCGCAAGCTGGTCCACTTAGTCTATGATAACTAGCGACCAGAAGCCCTACCCACCCCTTCTTCATTCCCAAAAAAGAACGAGCAGAAAACAAGCGCTGGGCACGAAGGCATCAGCGGCCCGTTGAGGAGTCAGCTCGTCTGGATGGACCGATTCTGTACCGGACCAGAAATAGCGCTGTAGGAAGAAGCCCTTTTTCTAAGTGTGCGTCAAGCGGTATGCGTATATACATATGCAAGAGTGGCCCGTCCGTGGTGAGAGTGAAGACGCTTATCGCGGATGGCTCATTGTCTCGGGTAGCTCCGTTGTTGTGTGGACACAGTGTGGTGAGTGGGTGCCGCGTCGCAAAAGCTATAGACGGTTACACTTTTTTTTTCTTCTTGACCGACCGAGGGACGTGGTTGGTTTTGGGAGAAGTTGTGGCTTGTAATCGAGAAGCTAGATGGGCGGGTGCTGATGCATGCGGACGTGCGGTGGCCGGAGATACAAGCCAGCTCATATAAGTCAGGGTTGACTTGCACGTGCGGTGCTTTAGATATGTCTCATGAGGGAAGTTTGGTTAAGTTGCGTAACTCACTGGATTTTTTGTAACTTCCTTTTAACGAGTGTTGAAGGAAGTTGCAGTGTAGATGGATCGTGTCGTTTTATAGAAGTGTGTTCCCCTGAGCGAGTACTCAGATGAATGAATTATGCAACCAAGTTATGGTCACCGACAAGATGAGAAAGGCAGAGCGTGTCTTTCGGTTGCCAGCGCGGTCGTTGCTTTCCGTCGTGCTTCGGCTGCGCATGCATGCTCGGAGCTCACGGAACGCCGAAGTGTTATTGAAGGCAGGAAGCTCGCGCTGGACGGTGAGACAAGTGAATGGCCACTCTGCCGTTTTCACTCCGTCAGTGACTCTAGTGGTCGTGCTCCTGTGCTTTTCATATAGCACCGCCTGGAGCTTGTGAGTTGCAGTCTGCTTACCGAGACTTCAGAAGTGGCTTTAACAAAAGACGAAGTTGTGAGAACATCTTCAGTAAGACCACCCGCCGCATGGTAGCGTGTGAAGCATGGTGCTCAGTGGCTTCCAGCAAAACAATCCCAATTTTCGTACTTTACACCGAGCCTCGTCAATGGCAACATCCTTACGTGGCAATGGGTACCGGACTGAGTCGCCTTGATCTCCGACTGGACAACAAACGGTAGGCTTGTTTCGGTGCCTCAAGTATACCACCCACAAATCCGTTTGGCTCAAACTTCAGTTTAGCACTGCCAATGATGGAACGTCCCTTAGGTTGTCTCAGATGCAACTAGAGGTATTCCACCTTGCACAACGAAGGAATTTCCTTTGCCATCAATATATGGTGCCTAAAGGCGCCTCGGACTAGCGCGTTTACAGCGTCCACAAATGTGGTTCCCCCGATTTCGGCTCTGGTGACGTCATAAAGTGTCTTGTCGTTGCCTGCCGCAATCCTGGCAATGGCGCGAACATGAGGAGGTGGATGCCGCCAGACGCCTGGTCGCGCTGCAGGTCGCTATCTCCAGCTGGGAGAACTTTCAGAAGCTGCAGTGGTGAGAGAGTTGGGACGCGGCGACTACGGACAACACTCGCGTTCGGTTGCATTTTCTGCCGGAGCTTCTATGACACGCTGCCAGGACGGCGACGCCCGACATCATGAGACGCCGGGTTCCTGTTACGTTTTGTTGGCACATCGGAACCACCCTCGGGGCATGGGCAGGCACAGGGGGATATACACACCAGTCGAAGTCGCCCTCCGCGGGCAACATATATATTAACTATACCAATACGGCAGAAAGAGCAGGAGGTGCCCAAACTCCTAGTCTCGGCCTTCCCGTCCGGGCAGCCCAAACCCTAAAATAATTTACTTCCTTAAGGGTTTAAGAAGGCTGTTCTAGAGGCTTACACCCATGGCTATACAACCTCTTTCAGTACCCTTTTTCGTAGCGTAACGCATATGTTTTAATAGCAAAAAAGGGTGCTCTTGGATATAGAACACTCTTTATTTAAAGGGTGCGATAACGGTGTGGAGATGGTGCGATGGTGAAGACAGGCGAACACCTTTTTCGAAGGGTGTTCGCCGAATTGACATTCGCTTCAACCAGCTTTAGCGGAGGTTGTTTCAGCTGACTATGTCGTGCAATCATTGCCTCGAACCACTGATTCTCAATCGAAGCTAGATTCCTTGAACTCAGACATACTAGCGCCCACGCGTAATATTGTCGAGAAGAAAGCAACGTACATGTAACATTTCTCCGGCATTGCGGAGACGGTCACCTTCGAATCAGCGTCCTTGGAATCGCCTGAGTAGCTATAAGACGGCGGGGAGATGTCAACAGAGTCGTGATCCCTCTCGCCTGTGTGATTCATTGCGTCAATGCTTGCTGTTTCCGTCCATCTGAGAACGGCATTACCTTTTGCTTGAAAACTTGTTTCTCGTAATGAAAAGAATATATCATGGAGGCTGCTAAGATCACCAGCATCCTGCTTTTAGTGCGTTCATCGGCCCTCTTAAGGGTGTCGTGTAACACCCTGAAGCCGAGGTCACGCTGCTAATACGTCAGTACAAAAGACCGTCCGCGGACAGTGGCAAGATGGCGTGTTTCTTCCTTGTACGGCGGTTCTGTCACATTGCTCACAGAAGAAACGTCCGCACACGTGCTCGGAGCATGCATATTTTCTCATTACATTTCCTTTTCATTTATTATGTCTCTCAGGGCCCGGAGGCATTACAGAGTGGAGTGGGGGGCACAGGTAAATGTGAACAAGGCAAATCACAACGAAAAGGCAAAAAAATACACAAAATAACTACTAAACATCATTTAACAGGTTAGCAGGCATGTAGCCAGGATTTTGTTTCGGGGGGGGGGGGGGGGTGGCCTGCCCATGGCAAACGTGCTGTATGAGGGGGAGGGGGAGAGGAGGTCCCAGCAAAATGGAAGATTTCGGGGGGGGGCGGGAGGGGGCCCCTCTCCCCCTGGCTACGTGCCTGCAGGTTAGTAATGGCACAGTACATGGAATAAAACAAATATCAATGAAAAGGCAAAAATACACAAAATTACTACTAAACATCATGTAACAGGTTAGTAATGGCAATCTTAAATTTATCTGAGGCAGTGATTGCGACAATGGCTGCGGGAAGGCGGTTCCAGTCAATCGAGGTTTGAGGCAAAAAAGAGGCATTAAAGGTAGATGCTGCAAATAGGGATCCCAACTTTTAGTTGATGATCGGTGCTTGATGATATGTAAAATGGTTCAGAAAGTAGCGCTTGGCGGAGAGTAGGGTTAGGAGTGCATAAATCTTAGGGAACAAGCATAGACGGGATATCTTTTGACGAAGAGAAAGAGTGGGCAAGGATAGAGATGCTTGCAATAAAGTGATGCTGGCTGTGCGGTGATAGCTAGAAAGTATAAAACGGGCGGAGTGGTTTTGAATGTATTCTACGGCAGATGCAAGGGTGATACCAGGGTTCCAGGTTGAGGCGGCATATTCAGGTTTAGGGCGAATCAAGGATTTATAAATGAGAGGCTTTCATAGAAGAGGGGCAAGAAAAAAGTATCTTTTGATGTATCCTAATAATTGATTAGTGTTTTTCGTGGCATTAGTCGACATGAATATTCCAGGACAGATCATTTGAAATGTGAACACCGAGGTATTTATAGGAGGAAACAGGAAGGAGGGTAGAGTTATTGATGGAGTAGGAAGGGCAAATGTTAATTTGACGAGAGACACACATGGATTTACATTTAGATATATTAAGTTCCATAAGCCAGTGGTTGCACCATTGGGTTACATTGTTAATATCGGTCTGAAGAGCAGATATGTCAGAGTCGTTAAGGATTTCTTTGTAAATAACACAGTCGTCAGCAAAAAGGCTAATAGAAGAGGAGACACGGGTAGGGAGACCATTAATATAAACAAGAAATAGTAGTGGACCGGAGTACAGAACCTTGTGGGACACTGGAGTTGACAGACGAGTATGGAGAATTAGTTGCGTTGGCGTTGACAAACTGTAGACGGTTAGTCAGAAAGGCGTCTATCCAAGCGAGAATGTATGGGCAGATGTTAAGGCTACTAAGTTTGTGGAGAAGAAGGGCGTGAGGAACTTTGTCAAAAGCTTTGGAAAAATCACGGAATATACAGTCAGTTCTGGAACCCTGGTCAAGTGTGACATGGAGATTATGAGTGAAGGGAAGAAGCTGGGTTTCGCGAGTAAAACTTCCGAAAAACATGTTGTGATGTGTCAAGGAAAGAGTTAGGAATCCAGAAAGTTTGCAAGCTGAGAGTAAATTACGTGTTCAAGGATTTGGGATTGTATATTCGTTATGGAGATGGAACGGTAATTACGATTGATTTTTTTTATCGTCACCTTTGTATACAGGAACCACCTTTCCCACCTTCCGATCCAATGGCAAGACACCATGTTGAAGTAACTGAGAAAAATCTTGACAGGATAATGCTAATAATACATTTTAGTGTTTTTCAAAATGTTGTGTTAATGTTATCAGTCCCTACCTCAGAAGACATTTTTAGGTTATGAATAATCTTAGCAATTCCTTCACTATCTACAACAACAGAATACATAGGAGAAAAATCACAGGCGGTAAATATAGGGAAACAACAACTATCTGGAATAGAGAAGGATTTAGTAAACACTTCATTTAAAACGGAAGAACACTGATCATTAGATAATTCATCTCCGTCAGTATCACGTTATATTGGAAGAGAACGAAGGATTAATAACCTTCCGAAATTGACGCGGATTATTTAAGAACGTGGATGGGTAACTTATTATTGAAATATCGGGATTTTGCATCAAGAAGTGCTTTTTATACACACCATGCTGCAGTACGGGTACGCCGACTCATCGCTGTTTGTTGGCCGATATCTTTGGCAGCACGAAATAATGTGTTTTTTTTTTCTTGTTTGCTAGCCTTTTTTAAAAACACGTTATATATACCAAGGCGATTCAGGAGGGGGAGAAATAGTGAAATGGGCACGTGCGTTTTCATGAGGTACACAACTTGTTCTTTAAATGAACAAGCAGCTAATTTCAACTGAGCGCTCATCAACGCAATCCAAGTACGAATCGGGAAGAAAGGCAAAGGTCCCGGCGAATGGAAATTAAGATCAGCTCATGCATAATCAGAAATTCGCTTAATTTCGACCTCCGACCTAAGCATGTAGGTAGATTGCAAGGAAAGATGCAATAAGGAATGCTATCAGTACCTACCCCAGAAGGCCTGGCAAATCAGCTAACGAAGAGATGAGTTCAGAAGATGTGGTTAAAATGAGGTGTAAAACAGAACAGGTAGAAGCAAGCAATGTCAGCGTAGGTTAGGTAACCATTTGCGAGAAATTGGATTCAATACACAAGGCCACGAATTCCTTGCACCTTTCAGACGAAAAGGAACTGAGATGAGTGAGAAACATCTGACCAAATATGGAAGGGTGATTAAAATCACCCAAAAGAATGACTGGAGCATTTGGAAAGCGAACAATGACTGTGTTGATTGCATCGTGAAGTTTAGAAACAAAAGTGTCACTTTAGGGGTAGGGCGATAACACGCGCCTAAAATGTACTTTTGTTTTTTGGGTTGCGACCAACCCACATTAGCTCCAATTCATTCATGTACGAAGCAAAACGTGCTCTCGAACATGCCTGATGGGTTTCCTGCGGATAATTCTGTCATTATGTCTGCAGAGAAACTCCGTGTCTTTTCTACGATGTGTGGGCAGTGGGTCTGCGGCGGCGTACGCGGGCACTTTCAAAAGGGCGTAAAAAGGGTGTGAATAGGGTGCTACAGGGAGGTGAGGCGAACAACCGTTTTAGAGGTGTCTGAAAAAAAAATTGCCATCGCATTTAAAGAAGAAAACACACCACGCAAATGTTTGAAACTACTCATCAACACCGATGATGTCTCAATGGCGCTAGTGTTCAGCAGGAGTTACACACTGCTTACAAAGCCCGCGCAAAAAAGACACGGTGTTTGTTGTAGACGAGGTGACAGAATTACCTGCGGACCATGTTCGGAGCATGTCTCCTTCGTACATATCAACGTTACTAATTACCACTCAGTTGGAAACTCACCCTTGAAACCCGGACCACTCGCGTCCACCGACACCAAACTAAATACGACAACAGCGCCACCCTTTAGCGACTAGCCGAAATGCCGGCGAAAGTTCTGTTAACACTGCTACTGTCGTTGTAGGGCAATGCTAGATGGTTCCACTGGCTCCTTGCGCCACTCTACCTGAACCAGTACATCTTGTTCCGAGCGCCGCTGCGGCAGAAATGGCGTGCGATCGCTGGCATTAGTTGAGTTCGGGCACAATCGCAAGCCACTTTTGAAAGCAGGGATCTCTGGAAGTTTCCCAACGCCGAACTGAGCGGCGCGGATGAACAGTCACACTCACATGCACACAAGAAGCAAACAGACTCGCTAAGCAGCTGTTCCAGTTACGTCGGCGCATTTATGCATGCTTCGGGCATGTCTGCGCCAGCTTTGCTCCAGACCACCGAGATAGAACCGCCGTACCTCACACTGTGTTTGCACGTCGTCTCGAATGGCATGTATTGCATGTGACCACAGCCATGCGGTGTAAAAGTTCTTCTAGTGTGAACGGCACACGTCTTCACGAAGAACTAAGCAGCCGCCCCCGAGGCGTCCGCACACAGCGGAGGCTCCGAGCCTCCGAGGCCAGTGAGCTCCGCAAGCAGGCGGGTCAACCCGTTTCAACCGTGCGGGGACGTGGGCGTCTCGAAGACTAAAGCGCGTCCATCACACCTCGGTCCGGGCGGAGGGCGAAAACGGGGCGCGCCAGCCAGGCCCCCAACAGCAGGAAGACGCCGCACTTTCCCCGACGTCACCTTCGCCGCGACCCCCGGCCGACTTTTGCGGGGCTCCCGCAGGGAGAAGAGGCATAGCCTGCACGAAACGCCCAGCCGCAATACCTCTCGCCCTAGGATCGCGGCCGCCCTTATAGCCGTGGCGTGGAAGCCAGCCACCGCTGGGCGGGGCTTAGCCGGAAGGTATAGATCCGTTACTGGTCCGAAATGCATACCGATTCTGCTTCTGGCATGCGCTTTCGTGTGTACTACAAACTCTTCCCTCCTCCTCCCTCACCGTTAAAAAAAGGAAAAAAAAGGGGGGGGGTTGTGGGCATAATTTGGCCCAGGGCGTTGGAGCAACTGTACTGAAGGGTGGCGTGGAATCTACAAAATTGGTCTCGGCGTACAGGGCGGGGGAATAGTTAGGGAAGCGCAAATACCACAAAGCACGATTCGCGTGACCGTGGAAGAGTCCCTTCAAGAAGAGTTCCTGCATGCGCAGGCCCTCTTCTACGCAGCGGCGAAAGCCCGAACTACGGTTGGCGTCGGAATGGGAGCTGCGCTTACCTCTCCAGCCTCCTTTTGCTGCTCATTAAAGAGTCTGAGTAGATCGTCTCCAATGATGACTCCGGCAACGATAAGTACGTAACTGAACGAAGCAA
>JAZHYW010029418.1:0-18252 GCA_037355805.1 Ixodes ricinus
GGCAATGGTCCTATGGCCAAGTGGCCAGACAGTGGCCAGAGACTGGCCGGTGACTGGCCTTTATCTGGCCATTGGCCAATGGCCACTGGCCATCAGCCATCGGCCAAGCATTGGCCAATGAATGGCCACTCTCTGGCCACTGGCCAAAAGACCATCGCCAGACATTGGCCATTGCTTGGCCAAAATCCGTGCTGCTTGGGTACATCACGAGGAAAACATTTTCTAGTATCAAGCGACTCTGGTTCATTAAGAGCTGAATATAAACTAGCAATGAAAATAATCCTAATATTGAAACATTAGAGTACTGTAGAAAACGATATTTAATTTGACATTAATTTTATGACTGTAGAGCCATTGCCTCTTCTGTACTGATAAAGCCTGGCAGATCGCCACGAGTGTGGCCGCCGAAAGTAAAAAGGTAGAACGGCAGACAAGAGGCCAGAGCCGTTTATACTGAGAGAGTTTCGCCTTCTTGAGGATATTTTGACAGCCTGGCAACGACAGCAGCGTAGTCTGACAACCGGGGGATGACTACTTCCGTCCACCATTTTGTGGCTCTAAGTCATAGGAACCCTGTGCGATTTTTCAGAAATAAAAAGACAAAGAGGTAACGCCATTTTGTGTTATCGCAAACTCCGCTGGCTCTAGCGGGCATCAAGCTCCGACCATCGTCCAAACACTCTCAGTTTAAACGGCTCTGCAATAGGCATGTAACGGGCGCCTCGCTGCGGCGAGACGCCGGAACACACTTTTCCCGAGTGATGAAATGTCCGCTCGTGCTTCTCGCGTTCCTCGGGCTACAGCTTCTTTTCTCGTCGGGTTTGAAAACCATGTTTGGGGATCTTCGCCGCTGCAAAAGTTGTGCGCTGACTACAGGCTCCCCGAGAAATGCTCTCTGCCAACCTGATCCTAGCTTTCCAAATCTGCGACCGGGCACTTATTGAATCGCCGGGCTTCCTGTGTCATGAGGATCTAGTCTCTGGTAGAGCATATAGATAGAAAGTTATAAGCCGTAAAAGGAACAAAAGCGACATTCACGGTGTGGTTGCACGTTAATCAAAGCCACGGGAACTGCATGAACGGCCATGCTGCAGTGTCTACGAAATGGTTGGAACCGGTCTGTGCTTGGTAAGCTCGTTAATGTAACCAATCTTTCGCGTGCTTCGCTGAATAATTGATTATTTTAGTCCCTAACCGGACTAAAATAAAAACCTACTGCACCCTGATAGAAATCGTACAAGAAAAACTTGGAGGATGCTTAGTCTTCGCTCTTAAGAGGAGAACGGGATAGCGTTATCGGGACCCGTACGCATCGCCTTCTCATTCGCCGTGGAAACGTGCCTCGCGTGACCTCAATAAAGAAATAAAATAAATAAAGCAAGCTTTGCGTGTTTTTTTTTGTTTTTTTTTTTTGTGGGTAGCGTGTCTGACTCGCAACTAAATTCTCGTGGGTTCGAATCCCGCCTAAATACGTCAAATCTTCGTTAAGGCAATTTAATTACTTTACAGAATAAAATCATTTGAGACATACGGCGATCCTTGAAGGGATACTCCGGCGATTTCTTCATGGTCCCTGATATAGCTTAAATTTTGCCTAACAAACCAGCAAACACCGCTGATATCGTATTCTTGTTCTGAATTTTCAATTTTGTATTTAAGTTGCAATTTTGATCCCCACCGTGTTTTTCAAACCGAAAGTCTCTCGGCAACAACCAAAACGTTACGTCAGTGGAAGGCAGGGGTTCACGCTTTGGACTGCCAGAATTCGTTTCCAACGAATTACAAGCAGTTCTGTGGTGTCAAAATTAATGCTTTGGAAGCTCGGTGCCCCAGCACCGGTGAGCAAGCACGGAACAAAATGCTAGCATTGTATGTATATTAGACTGCATTCTCAACTGGGCAAGCCTGCCGGCCACAGTGACGTTACGGCACTAGAAAGGGCGGGTATATTTTGAATGTCTTGTTTTGCGTCATTTTCATTTGCCGATATCACAATAAGTGTTGGTGAATTTCGCGATTCTAAATAGCAGACCGGAAACGGTAGAGACTAGGAGATTTATATTGTATAGTTGGGGAGGGCACGCTAGTAGAATCGCCGGAGTACTTCAATTCGCATTACATGTCATATTTAATCACTTCTCTTTACCACGCGTGACGTCACGTTTCACGTGCAGTGTTGTGGGTTGCCTGGAAATTCCCGCGCGAGGTCACGTGCCCGCGACGTCATGACCCCATCGACCAATCAGGATTTTCCCGTCACACCGCCGACGCCGGCTTTTCCGCGACACGAGCTTCTTAACGCTCTCGCGTTAAAATGGAAAGCGCAACAAGTCAACTAATATTGCACGAATTTTTTTTTTTCTAGTTTTGCTTCAAAAAGGGCACATATGGCCATCTACAGGTATAAGAACGCGCAGTTCAGTTTCCTTATTCAAGTTATTGTTTCGTTTTTAAGACGGTTGTTATGAAGTAACTTGTGGCGGAAAAAGAGAAGGCGAGGAACTCTGGGCCTGTAGATTGCGTTTATTCTAAATGCGGGCAAAGGTTCTTTTTTTTCAGCTAAAAAAGAAAGATGACGGCGTAGGAACAATGGGCAGCGCTGACTCGGTGTTGCTCCTTTCGCCGAACAGGTTGACCACACGCTACCCAGGCGAAGCACTCAATACGAATGCATTGTAGCACTGCTGCTAGTTTAAATAACTCTGATACTTATGGTGTAGGAGGTGCCTAAGCTGCGTCAGCGCTTCTTGTTTCCACTATTACGTTGTTTCTACCGTTCTCGGTCAAGGCAGGTCTCAGAGAGGAGGTAAAGATGGGAATATAAAAAAAAAGCATTTTCACCCGATGGTTTGAAATGTTTGCCGTCAGCAGAGAACAAAGGTACGTGCCTAAATTCGGGAGATTAAAAAAATATTCTGGTTCCATAGGTGTGGAGTGCCTAATTGCAAGTATCTTATTGACCATATTTTTAATTATGCATTTTTTGTTACTTAATACTTTTTAAAAGTTACAAAAGTAACTATATCTCTCACTAAGTTTCATGCATTTTTATAACTTATAATACTTCTTTGAAACGGGCCACTAAACTGCCAATTACTCCGAATGAAATTCAGTGTAACTGTCATTGAGGCGCTGCCACTCGGCAGCTCAAATGACATTTGGCCGAAATGTCATTTGCTTACCACATGGTTTTTGGCGGCTATCCGCGGACTCAAAGCCCTCACTGTCCAGGCCGTCATTAAACCGTTTTTCTTTTTCTTTTTCGTCATCATCACGCGACCAGAGTTCGCGTGGTGCTGTAGCGAGCGTTCGGTGTCTAGTGTAGTCCCGGGCGTGCCGCCGCGTCCCGACGACAAATATGGCGCTCCGGTTGAGGTCCCGCCGCTGCGTCCCGTTTCATTTCTGCTCGAAGTGGCGTGGCGTAAAGCGTTGCCCCCAGGTCTTCATTGTTTAGTTAAGGTGCTTCGAGCGATCGCCTCGACACGAGCGCGTCTAGCACCCGGGTGCTCAGGCAGAATTACTCGTACACCGAGCTTCCTCTAGTGGAACCCTGTGCTGTTACGCCCCATACTCAAGCCTGGTTCAGACGGTTGCGTTTGACTGCGTTTGACTGCGTTGCGGCTGCGAGAAACCAGGGAGATCCCCGCTGCTTATATCGCGTGCCAAGATGATTCCTTGAATTGGATTCCGCGCTTCATACGAAGCACAGATGTGCCGGTGACTTACTTTCGGTTCTCGACGCAATGCAGTTAAACGCACTCAAACGCAAGTGTCTGAACCGGCCTTCACGCAGCAGCGTTTGACCGCAATGAGACTGCGAGAAACCAGGACACCCGTGCTTCGCATGTCGCGTGCTGAGCTACTCCTTATGACGCTTTTTACGAAACATGGATGTGCTGGTGACTCACTGCCGTTTTCTGGCGCAGAGCAGTCAGACTGACTCAATCGAAACTGTACCTATTTGCGTCTCCAGCTCGTTGCTAACCTTCCAACGGCGGAAGAGGGAAGCGCTCTAGGCAAGGTCAACCCGGTTCTTCTGCTCAGCGGGCACGACGGAACTGCTAGCGATTATTGGCTCGCGAAATGTCGTTTTTGAACGCAAACGGCGCTCTTCACTGTCCCAATGTAGTGCTGTAGCCGGTATGGGATTGTACCTCACTGGAGAGTTTTAGTGTTGTGTATAGAAGCAGATGGAAGCACTTTGCGTTTGCGTTAGATGTTGCCTGCTCCGCATGCGCGCGTCGTCGCCGTGCGCCAATCTGAAACTGAAATGTTAGGCTCCGCGCACGCGCAGTGTGAAACACTCGAAGCTAACACAAACGCACAGTCAGTGCTTGCGTTCGCTCGTATAGGCAATACTAAAGCTCGCTACTGTTTCACCGGCTTCCAACGCCAGTGAAACGTACAGCAGTGAGCCGACGTGCAAGCGGGTAGGCGTTCCTTCTAAGCTGAGACGGGCAATATGATGGCGAGTAAAATTGAAAGAAACCAAATGTCTAAAAAGTTTTGTAAAAAAAACAAACGAGAAATATTGTTTGAGAGCGTGCAAGAGGGTGAAAGGGGAGGAGGGGAGCGGGGAGGCGTGCATTTGATCCGGAAGGATTGCAATTTCTTTGCCCGGAAGGCAATTTCGCAGCGTTTGGCACTTGTCAAAAGTCGCGGTTTTGATAGCAGCCTATGCTTTATCACAATTCATGTAATTTTACATGGATTTCTTGAGATTAGGTACAATGTTTTAATTGATTTTAGGCTACTTTTATTTTATAGCTCGTTAAAAAAAATGCTGTAATTGGTACGAGTCATGATAACTTGCACAGTTTTGATTGCCATTTTTGTTCGCACGTTTGAAAGTAGATAATAAGCAACAAATTATACTAGAGCTTAAACAAGTGCGCACTAAAATATCTTAATTAATAATAGAAATTTCACTAATGTAGGCCCCCAGAAAACGCAACGATTACAACAATACACCAATTAATCATAATAGTCTTTCCACAAAGGCCTCATATTCTTTTATTTTTAGCATATGGAGAACTCTGACATCGTTATCGAGATAGACGAACAGTCAAGCACAGGATGTAATATGAAGTCCTATGCGTCACGCGTTGCTATGAAAAACACAGACACACATTTCTTCTGTCTGACTCGGATTCCGGCTTTGGGTTTTTATAGTGAAAGCAGCGTTTCTGAATTTATACGTTTGGGAACATAATGTGAACTCATCACCCGTGGCGATATCTTGTAAAATTTGGATTGATTTAGTTACTTTTGAACTGGAAATATTATTAAAGCAATTAATCATCTAAATACCCAACAACTCAATGAAGGGCCCGCAGCTCATGATTTCACATGACAAGTATCCGATCGAGGAAATGCAACAAGGATACAGATAGCAGCACAGACTTTTTTTTAAACAAATACAATGTTCTGTTACCTCCAAGGTGTATGAAAGGCCCTTTCTTTAGAGGGACATTGAACTATTCAAAATATTTGGAAGTGCCTGGATCGCACACGTATGTCACAAAATAAAGCTCTCGCGAATAACTGCTCAACTCAATAATCACGCCGTGAGACACATCAAAGTGGAATATTGCACACATGTCTACCTCCTGAAATGTATGCCTCTATGTCTTTGTCCTAAGCATTGCTGCTTTCACCTGGAACAGTCAAAAACTTTCCACTAAATTATTAGACACATGTTCCTTTCTTATGTCCTGTTTTTGTGATCAGTATTTTTCTAGAGTTGGTTTTTCTAGCATACATTCCTCCTACACCTTCCGTTCTTATTTGTTTACTCTCTTCTCCACTGAACTACTCTGCTTCGCCCTAATTCTAGTGAATATAGATATTTACATGTCAGCCTCAGTTTGCTCATTTCTTTTTTAAACCTTTAATGTATAATTGCTCGCATGCTTTACGTGCCTAACACGTGTACTACAATTATTTAAACTTTTGTTCAAATTTCACGTTAAATATTGCGCCTCTACTCTCAAAGTACGACCAGCTCATTTCCCCCTGCACTCCGAGATCCGTTGTGTTATCATACGCTCTCGGTGGCAATATCCACACGCAACTTTGTCGAATTTTTAATATTGAATAAATTTCCGACCTTATGCACACTAGCTTGTAGATTTCAGGATACCATCACTGCTTTTTATATGCACCTGACCATTTAGTGTCCATCGAATTCTACTGCCTTGAGTTTCGTAATCGCTCAAATTATCGTCTTTTAATTAGTTGTTAATTCTATATCCTTCGTCTTCCTCTAGGTATTTTTTTCACTCAACGAGCCAGACCTCCATGTGCCTACTTTAATTTTTCTACATGGTCTATTACGATATCTTTAATTTTATCTAGGTTAGATTTTTTTGCTGTTGCACATCATTATTTCAAACTTCTCGCTACTAGAGCTCAGGCACAACGTGTTTCTCTTCCTCTCCACATAACACCGTTAGTTCCCGCAATGTATTTCGAACATTTAGCAGGAGTGCTCTGCACTATAACCCCTTTCGAATGGGTGCGCTCTGTTGGACGCTGTGCAATCCCTGCACAATGGCGGATAGAATCACGAGTTTTTTTACGTTTCATTACGCCAAGACCGCACAAGCTCACTTGCAGCGGGAGCACAACTTGGACCTACCCTCTGTCACCATGTGTACGATCCTTGGTGTCGGTTGGAGAACGAAAATTTATCGCATTTAATAACTACCGCTGCGCAAGCCTCCTCGTTGGCTCTGCTCGTTGAGCATAGGCTTCAGAATGTCGAGAGTCCTGAGTTCGATTTCCTTTGGAGGACTTTCAACGTTTTGTTCTGTCTTCTCAATGTCTCCACCTAGCACTATACTGCGCATGCGCATTTCGGAGTCAGAGCAGTATGTTTCGGGGGTCTTGCCGAAAGAAATGTTATCGCCTTTAATACTAGACCCAAAGGTTGTCCCAGACTACTGCGAATGTCACGCGCATAATTAAGGCCACAGGAAGTGCAAGGACGGCTATGATAAGGGCTGGAATTTTTAACTCGCTGGAATTGTCATTCGTATACTCGATCAACCGAAAAAATGATTTCCCGCTCTTCTGTGAATCATAACTTAAGCGGAATAAAACAAAAAGCATATTGGACCCTAACACAAATAGAACCGAAACCATGGCCAGAGCGGCACGTCGATTGAAATTGCGTGAAGAAATTTGCGTCTTTTTTGCTTTAAAAAGTTTTATGTGGTCATCTACAGTTCGAGTAACGTGCAGTGAAGTTGTTTTATTACAGTTTATGTTTAGGAAATTGTAATATAAAGTAACAAAGTGAAACAAGGCAAACTCTGGTCATGTACGCCTTGCGTTTATTCTGAATTCGAGCAAAGATTTTTTCCAAATGAAAAAGAAATATGGCGGCGTAGAAACAATGGACGGCACTGACGTTCCTTTCGCGAAACGGATTTATCGCAGACTACCCAGGCAAACAATCTTACGAAGGCAGTGTAGCACTCGTGTTAGGTTAAAGAGTAAAACCTTACATCTACGGTGTACAGGTGCCTAGGCTGCGTCAGCGCTTCTCGTTTCTTTTTTATCAAGCTTTTTTGCTGTCTTAGTCAAGACCAGTCTCAGAAAGAGATAAAATGGGAATATGAGAGACAAAAATAATCTTGCACTTGCCGGCTGGAAATGTTTGCTGTCAGCGAGAACTACCGTATCTGCCGATATTTGGCAGATCACAATTATTCAGTCGATAGCTGTGAAGTGACTAACTGCAAGTATCTAGATTGACTGTAATTAATCACATTTTTTGATACTTAACACTTTAAAAGTTACAACAAGTAACTATATCTATAACTCAGTTACATTTTTTATTATTTATAATACTTCTTGGAGACGAGCAACTAAAATGCCATTTACGCCAAATGACACTCAGTATAACTGTCATTTATGCGCTGCAACGCTGTCAACTCAAATGACGAACGACCTGAATTTCATTAGCTAAACAGTGATGGTGGCTATTGGTGACGTTTGCGACCAAAGGTGGCGCTGTCATTGGCCTTCCAGGATTGGCTAAACGCTCACATTGACGTCTTGACTGGGATTAGTTTTGCTCTCATCGACGGAAATAACAGCGGAGTCAGACTCTCAACCCTGGTGATATATGATTTAGGTACTTGAGGATTAGATTTCCACCACGTTTTTTACGCACCATCGAACTTACCGCTTGCAAATAATTATCTTGATCGTGATGTCAGAGGATACGAACCATAAAGTCGGGGTCATGCTGCATTCACACTGGCGTTCGAATCGCAACCGCGAGGCTTGTTTTCGTCATCAAATGCGCGTGAAACGTTTAAGCGACCACGTTCGCAACCACTTCGCGAATGCGTTCCACCCGCCATTGTGAATGAGTCATCACGTTGGTCCTCGATCGTACGAAAGACAGTCTGCAAACACGAGTCACCACAATATCCGTGGTCCAAATGTTGCGTGCCATGTTTCCTCCTTGAACTCATTGCGATGCGGCATTCGAAGCACAGATGTCGCGGTGACTCGCGCTCGAATCTTTATGCAGACTGTCTTTTGTACGATGTATGAGCAGTGTACCTCCGGCGTAAGACGGCGCTACCGCAGCATCTCGTGTAAAGCCTATCTATCCTGGGAAAAGTGGCGCCATTCATATGTGTGGAAATGCTCGAGACAAGTTGCGCGTGCCGCTTCTGGGATGGACATGGCGTCTGAAATCTTGCTCAGTGCTGCGCTGTGCCGCCATGATCTTCCCAAGGGCTGCACGCTACACGTGCCTCGTGCGTCGATGCACCTTGCGCTACTTTTAAAACCTAAAGGGGCTTTAATCTCGTCCCCAATAGGCCATTGTGGGCTATATTACTCCTAAGGTGCCATCATGTGCGCAATGCTTGGAGTGATGTCATCACGCGCCACACGCGCACGCCTTCCCCGTATAAAATATTCAAAATATATCACCAAAATAAAGCGTGTAACTGAACGCGCTCGTGGTGCTAACTGTACTCGGCGACATATTGTTTTAGGTGATTTGCTTTAAAGAATGTACTACTGCTGAGGCGCATGCACGTCGGCAGCGCGTTGAACACCAATCGCTGGCATTCTCCTTGATGCTTGGGTAATACAGCAATAGGCCTATTGACGATTGCGGGCTATTTTTACCCAACTGGTGCCCCCTGCGCTTAAGCACGTGCAGCATGCACGCGAACATAGCTTTGGCAAGCTTAAAATTGCACGAGGTTTCCCGCAACAGCAGAGACATTGCGGCGGCCAGTCGCCTTGCTTGCAATCGCCTATAGACGCTTTACACACGCGCCAGATTGAGCCGCCTTAGCCGACCTTCTCTTGTTTTACCGAGATACCGAGCCACTGAAATTGGTGTGGACGAGCCTCCGCAATGACCAATGCTGGGGAGAAAGACAGAATAAAATCTAAGATGGCAATAACTGGCCTGCTATGGTAATAATCAAGTGAAGTAAACGTAATAAGGAGAACAAAACTGAAGGTCAGTTATGGCGGCGCCCATGCACAGCTGCTGCAAAGCGTCTATAGGTGTATTCACTGGCGGCCATATCCGTGTGCGCTAATGCTGAGCACGTGCTGATGGCTAGCTCCCACAGTTATTTTGCAACGTGCACCCTGCACCATCAAGATTGCCGGTCTTGACAGCTATCAATGTGAGCTAGTTCTGAGCATGCGCTCTAGACAGTGACCTCAAATATGGCGGCCAGTGAATACCCTACTACAGCTACAGTGTATCCTACCTGAGCCACTGTATATCGCAGCTTAGCTGCCAGAGTAGCGCCACGCTTTTCCCTGTGCCGCCTCTCACCGCGATTGGTCACACGCGGTACTATAGCAAAGAGCTGAGCTGGCTGTGGTTTCCATAGCAACCTACAGAGCCGAACATAGATGGAGGGATGATAGCGGCTGTATTCTTTGTAACCGGCGGTACCTTTCAACCCCTAGCCTAAAGAAATGCTTTCCTTTTCCATTTGAAAACCCAATTTCTTTCCCTCTATACCCCTGCGCCTATAACCGGGCGAGGGGAAGTAACCACAAGGATGACCTTTGGTGATCGGGCAAACCCAAAACGTCTTTTACCACTTTTCAATGAACGGATGGAGGCATCAGCGAAACTAGACTAAATAAAATGCCGCCCAGCGTCGCTAGCAGCACGGTTACCATGGCAACCTTACAGGCACAAAACGGAGATCACTACCGGCGCTTCTGACGTCGTGCATTTAGATATTTTTGCATCGTGTTGCTACGCTGGCAGCTTCGCTGCCGTATACAGTGGCCCTAGGTGTACCGAGCGCTGCTGCTCCTAGGGTATAGTCCCGCGCGCCGCCACGTTCTGACGACAAACGTGGAGGTGTGGTAGGGGTCCCGCTAGAGCACAGGCGCTGTAAATGTATAACTGTATAACCGCATAACTGTATAGGCTTCTGCAAGCAGAGCCTATATAGTTACTCTAGGTCCTGATTTATTTCTGCTGTAAGTGGCATGGCGTGAATGGTACCCTCGGTACTCACTGTGAACAAAATGGGTACTCCGACGGTTTCTTCAGTCATCGATTTGCCTGAAAGTTTATTGAAGACACCAACAAACCTCGCTGAAATAAAACATAAAAAATTGACGGCATTATTTTTTCCACTGAGTTATGAGTTTACAGTTTTAGTCCTCGCTGCGTCGTTTCAAAGTTAGTCTCTACTGGCAACAATGAAAAAGCTACCTCAGTGGAAGGCAGGTGTTCACTCTTAGGACTATATACGCTGTCTCCCAACTGATTACAAGCAGTTTCATGGTGTCAAATGAATGGTTTAGAAGCTCGCTCCAGCACCCGCAGCAGCACCACGTAACGCATGATCGGCATAATCCATTTTTAGACAGCCCGCCTGACCTGCAGGCCAACCTTCTCCTGACATCACGCCACTGGAATGCATGGGTAATGGCGACTCCAGCGATATCAAAGCCGCGTAGCTGCAACGCCGAGAAGCTTAAGGGAGGAGGTCGTTTCGACTCAGTCGTCTGCTATCGCTGTTTGGTGCTGGTAGGCAACATAGAAACAAACATCGTTTCCAGTAATTATTTTTATGCTTCATCTGTGTCATTCCTACGCGACTAACTAGAAGGAGGTTGTTTTTTTACCGTCAAAAAATCGCCTTGCTTTCATATATAAGACCCGTTGCTGTCGGGCAGGGGGCGCGAGCGCGTCCGCAAGACGCGACCATTTTATGCGGGCAGCACCGTCAGCGCGGCGCTTTAACGTTCGATTTTGCACGTGCGACGTTTGAATGCAAGCGTCTATCAGCATCTATAGATGCACAATAACAAAACGCCTAAAAAATAAAAAATAAAACAAACATACAATTGTGCAGCTCGAGACCTCAGCGTCCCATTAAACATTCCCTTTCAACTTTATTATATTCTCGCTCTTTTCACAGCTTTCATGAGCTCATACGTCTCACTTTACGTGATAGCGATTACAAGCTACTTGCAAAAGCACGTTCCCCCAAGCAATGCTCGCACTGCACGAGCGCACCTGCTTGGCAAGAGCACTGCAAGCTTGAAACTCGCTCTTGTAGCCTCTGCTATGCTGGCACTTTTAAGGGAACGAAGTATACAAAACTGCAGTGGGGAAGCGTAATGACGCACGTTTTGAAACGCAAGACAAATATTCTGTTTTGCTCGCTTACCGCTCATTCACACTGGAAGCAGATCCGCATTCGCAAAGCGGTTGCGAACGCGGTTGTATAAAGATCCAGTACATTTGTTTGTGAATGAGCCAGCTGAATATTGACGCACATTCGATGACATCAAATGCGCTTGCATTGTGTATTGGATCTTTATACAATCAGCGTTCTCAACCGCTTTGCGAACGCGGATCCGCTTCCAGTGTGAATGCGCCTTTAAAGCGCTGCTCAAAACTTGAGAGCTACGAGTACAGGCATCTATAACGTCGATTCTACGCTGCAGTGCGAGAAATGTGATGGTGGTCCGCGTGCTAAACGACGAAAACGGCCTCTTTTCGTCCGCCATTTTGCCTGTCCAGCGCGCACCTATAGTTGGCTGGAGTCTTGTATAATTGAATGTAGATTTTGCCATCAGTTTCACTTGGTGTTTTAACAATAACTACCTTAAATTTCGCGATACTAAATAGCATACCCGATAGAGTAACAGCTGGTAATTGTGAAGATATACTTAGTTGGGGTACCATAAAAAATCGCCGGAGTACCACTTGAAGGGCTGTGTGCGAGTGCGCGGGGCACGATAGAGTCTACTTCTCCACATGCTCATGCAGGACGCAATTCTACACCGGGCCTCCTTGAGTGGAACCATTACCACCTAGAACACAAGGTTTGCGCGTTTCCTCCTCTAAACGTCATCACCTAGTTCCCTCAGCGCCCCTCTAGCCCTAGCCAGTCGGTACTGAGCACTATCGCCTGCTCCATTGCCTGCTTCAGTGGTCGTGCTCAGAACGAGCTCACATTGCTAAAACCGGCAATTCGTTGATGGAGCTCACACGAGCTCATATTAATAGGCTGCTAACGATCCAGGCCATACCATGTTGCTATATTACCCGAGCATCAAGGAGAATGCAGGGGATTGGTGTTTCACGCTGCCACACGCGCATCGCCTTCCTTGTATAAAATATTCAAAGTAAATAACCAAAATAAAGCGTTGACGAACGCGCGTGAAAGATTCCATTTGTTTTAGGTATTTGCTTTAGAAAAGTTACTACTGCTGAGGCCAGCGCGTGCGGCGCGTGGAACACCAATCCCTGCATTCTCCTATGATGCTGGGTAATATAGCAAAAGGTCTATTGATTGTGTCACATCTGCTTTTACTCCGTTTCACCTTATGTTGAACCGCAGCGAATGCTAAAAGCATGAGCTCATATCGTTGGCAGCTGCCTCGGTGCACAGAGCTTGTGCCGCCAAGGTGTGCCATAGAGCAAGGAGCCTCGCGCTTCTAGCCTCTCCTGCGGTACAACACAAGGTGAAACAGAGTATAGCGAATGAACTGTGGTAGCTCACTATCATCTCGCGCTCAGCAGTCGCGCACGCAGCTATGGCCGCCAGTTAATGCAACGTAGTGGTGACGCGGCCCATACTCTCGTCAAGAATCGGGGTGTCTGTTGGTTGGGGCGGGTCGGGGATCTAGTAACGAAACGTCACGAAAGGCCTTGTCTTCTAGGTTGGTTGTACGGGTATAACCCGACTTCTTAATTACCATAGACACACAGCTGCGTTTTCTGCGTTTGAGAGCGTTTGAGTGGGTCTGACTGAGTTGCCGCTGCAATTCGTGGTGAGAACCTCGCTAGAGGGCGCTTCTGTTTTCCCTCACACTGGGTACCGCACGTGCTACCAACGCGGCTATGTTTTATTTGTCATACTGCATAGAAGCTTGGCATTGCACGTGCATGCTTGCGACCAGTGGACGAAGTTAAAGTATCCTCCCTCTGGGTTCTAAAACAATTCCACCAGGTGGCGGTACCCAAACTTCTTGCCACGAATAATCCAGGACATCCGTGCTTCATGTGTTGCTTGCCGAACCACTTCCTTTATTTGGATTCACGCTTTTTACGGAGCACATGTGTGCCGGTGACTCACAGCCGTTTATCGAAGGAGCGCGGTTTGGGCAGCACATCTGGCGAGAAAAATCTAATATTTCTCGTGCGCGCTTCGGTTCGAGTTATTGCAATTTTCAAGTTGCTCACGGAAATTAGGCTGGCAGAATTGCATAGGTGGCTAAAAAAATTGTAAAAACAAATGGCAAGTACAAAAAGCTAGAAGAAAAGTACTGTTATCGGCGATGTTCCAAAACTTACTAACCTGTCTTCTATGTTAGCGGGTAATACTACTTGACATCGCGAGGAAACGACTCCAGACTTGATTTTGGAACGGCCGTTATTATTCACCGGTATACTATGCGGATATGCCTCGTCTTGAGCTACGGCAAGAAGAAAACATAAAATCGATGGTGGAAAATAGCAGACGATCGCTTTTGATCATGGAGGAAGCACTCGAAGAAACGATACTATTAACCGCTGCAAGGGTTTTCTTTGACAGTGAGACTCGATGTTTTCAGAGGTGGCTCCACCGGCTCCACTTGCTCGCCTTCCTTTTGGACTCTACATCCACATCAAGACCATTTCTCCTTTTAGTTAAGACATAAATAATTAACAGCATTTGCTTGGTTTCGGCTTCAGCCCAGCGTTCTCCATTCTTGAAAGTACCTCATCAGGCCGACGCGCATGCTCTTCTGGAGATTTTCCACTGATGATTATATCATCCACGTATAAACAATTTCCTAAGATGACTGCCAGTGTGGTCTCCATGACCTCGCTGGAAGATTTTTGAACTTCCGCAGTTCCAAGGGGTAATCCCTTCACTCGATACAATCCTTTGATTGTGTTAATAATCAGAATTTCGGCTGTTGCACCTGTTACTCGCAACTGTTTATATTCTTGTGCTAGATCGATAAGCCCATCCCTCCTCGGATGTTTGCTTCTGTCGGCGTTGAGAGCAAGTAAGCCGCCTGGTTTTGCAGTGACATTCATAGTGCCACGGTAGTCACCGCAGAGCCTCATGGAGCCATCTTTTTTTCTGGAGACTACGACTGGCGTTTGCCATGCTAAGTGTTGAACTGACTCTGCGATGCCTTGTTTCTGTAATGCCAGCAATTAGCATTCAACAACTGGACGCAACAGAAGATGGTACCTGCCGGGACTTCAGAGTCTTCGGAGTCGCTGAGTCCTTCAGCTGCCATTTCGCTGGTGGGCCAAGAAATCCTGTGATTTCGGGCTTGAATACCTCTTCGTGCGCCTTGAGCACTTTTTTGATCGCTTTGTCTTGCTCAACGTTGTGAATGCCGCTGATTTGAATTAGTAGCACTGGGAACCAGTTGTGCCCTCCCATGTTGCATCCTCTTCTAGTTGTAACCATGAGTGGCAAGGCGTTGTCCTTGGATCTGTGTTGTACGGGCACTTGCACCGACCCAAGAACTTGTAATCCTTCACCGACCCATATCTGGAGAGTAAGGTCCTGAGTCCACCTTGACTTCTAGTTCTCTCCCTTTTATTTTGAGTGCTACCAGAATTTTGGGGGTGACGGCACTAGAACATACAATGTTCAGTTCCTGCATGTTCAAACCAGTCAACGGTAACTCTTGGATGTTTTCGCCTCAGTCCTAGCTCACCATATTTGTAGAGGGTATTTGAACTGCGATTCGTGCTTTATTTAGGCACGCATTCTCAATTTGGCACGTCTTCCTGAAAAATCGACACCTTGTCTTGCGGAATCAACACCTCTCTGCGATGTTGTTCATCGCATCGGTAACATCGTCCCTGAGGCTGACCCGTGTTGGAGGGAGACGGTTGGCTTGTAGCTCTAGATATTTTGTGTAGATCTTTCTTGTGGAGTTTTCGCCTCCTGCTGCTGTTGCACCGCCAAGTCTGACTTTCAAGTCTCATAATACTTTATTACTCCGTGCCCCAAAACGACCGAAGTCTTGATTGTGGCACGTACGTCCGTACAATGTGAACAACATATATACAGGAAAATAGTGTGATCACGAGGTGAAAAGCTCGCGTTTAAACGACATATGGTCTGTAAAAGCATCCAAAGAAGTGTTTGATGAGATATGTCATTAAAACAGTCGAATACGTGAGATTGAAGAAAGTGTCTCCTGAGAGCCAGGATAAAACGAACTGGCGTGTCTACTGAAAAGTAGGGGCACGTGAAGGTCAAAGGTCAAGACCACACAGCAAGCTGCAGTCTATTTGGCCATGAATTACTCTGTGTAACAGTTCTAAGTCGCGCCCAAATCTTCGACTTGAAAGCATTTGTAAGCGGAGAACATCGACTACGTACGCGTAGTCATAACAACACTTCCGTTAAAAATAACGATCATAAGCGATTCGAATAAACCTGTTTTGAACTTTTTTTTCAATTGTTAAAGCATTGGTTGCTGTGATATAATTTTACACAGCAGTTGCGAACACAAGCCAAGAACGAATTACACTGCAAAAAAAGCTTTTTTGAAGTTAAGCTCTGCTCTGCCAAAAACGTGTTGTTGAAGATGATCATCTTGAGCCCCGCATACAAAGCGATCCAGGAGCATTACATCCAACTGCAGTATCGTTAAATTCGAAGACGTGTCGGATGGACGTTGTGTCGAAGACTCCGCCGTGGGAGCTGGCGCCGCTGGCGTCGTCAAGACGCCGAAGTTGCAGTCAGCAGCTTTTTCTTCAGAGCTGCTATGTAGGAAGCAATCGACTCCCCACAGTGTTGATCACGTCTCTGAAATTCGCTCCGACGAAAAAATTGTTCCGATGGTTTTGGATCGTGATGGTCTTGTACCGTGGGCATAATGGCGTCAAAGCTTACTTCCCCCGGCTTACGGTGTGTGACTAGCACTCGTACCATGTTATGGGCTTTAGCACCACATAATTTCAGCAGTGATGCCCTCTACTTTCCGGCGTCTTGCTCATCGTTCGCATGGAAGAAGAAATTCAAGTGCTCTGCCCAAGCCGACCACCCTGAATCATCGAACTCTTCGAGCTTGCCATTGTAGAGCTGTCATTGTTGAGAAGAAAAGAGAATTCCCGTTTGCAGTACCTGGCTGCCCTCGTCGCGAATATTATTAGGTCAGGTAATCGGGAGGCATCATTATCAGTAATAAATAAAATAGGTTGACTTTGGCTGCTTTATTGGTGACGTGAGCGATCCAAAGCGTCGCTGTGGTCGGCATGCCGCGATTGACGGAATGCTGACTATGACGTCAGCAAATAATTCCTCATCGAACGTAATGTAAGAACTTCAAAGAACACATAAAACTTCAAGAACTTCAAAGAACACGTAAGAACACATAAAAGTAATGTAAGAACTTCAAATTTAACGGTGTTGGCTATGTTGCATTTCAGAGAGGCAATGATTTCAAGTTTCCACCATGCTGATTACAAACACCATCGAACTTGTTGCTCCGCGGGGCAACTGACGTCACGAGAGGGAACCAATGGAGGGCGCCACCAAAATATCTCGCCTCCAATAGCGGCCTTTGTCAGTACAGGAATACGCCTGGCACGCGAGAGTCCATTGTCCGAAAAAAGGAAGACAAAAGCGGTGCTTCCCGCTGGTATAATGTACAATATAACTGTATAATACTTTGAATACTTTCCGTGCCTAGCATGTATACAGCATGTATTCAAACTTTTGTTCTAATTTCAGTTCATTAATTGTCCCTCTACTCACAGAGCAACTAATGCCCCATGTCCCCTGCACCCGACATTTGGTGTGTTCCCATATGCTCTCAGTTAGAATCTGCACACGCTTTCCGGTCGAATTTTCAAACTTAAATAAACCTCCAACATGATGCACCATTAGCCTGTTGCCACATGAGACTCCAGGCACAATCACTCCTCTCCATACGTACCTGACCACCTTGTGTTTATGTATTTATACTGCATTGAATTTCAGTGTTGCTGAAGTTATTTCTAATGAGAAAGCATTCACTGTCCCATGGAGCGCAGCCGGCTTTGGCTGGGACAGCGAAAGAAATGGCTCCTAATTTCCTTCCCACACGGCAGGTAAAGAAAAGGTGGCGCGAGCCATAAATTCCCTCCCAAACGGCAGTTAAAATGGCTGCGACGTGCTTTCTAAGGAAAGCCACCGGCGCGAGCGCTAAGTTACCTCCCAAACGGCAGTTAAAAAAGGCTGCGACGTGTTTTCTAAGGAAAAAGCCAGCGGCGCGAGCGCTAAATTCCCTCCCAAACGGCAGTTAAAGTGGCCGCGACGTAAGTCTTTTTGAGGAAAAGCCACCGGCGCGCGCGCTAAATTCCTCCCCAAACGGCAGTTAAAATGGCTGCGACGTGCTCTTCGTCAGGAAAGCCACCGGCGCAGAGCGCTAAATTACCTCCCAAACGGCAGTTAAAATGGCTGCGACGTGTTTTCCTGAGGGAAAGCCACCGGCGCCAGCGCTAAAATACCCTCCCAAGCGGCAGTTAAAATGGCTCTGACGCCGCCCACGCGCATGGTTCCAAGGAATGCCACCCCACAAGAAAAGCCCTTTTCCTGGCGCTAAGACCCGCACGCCGGTAAGAGCTTCCGGCCGGCCGCCCTGCACATCCCGCACGGGCAGCCTCCCGCAGAGGTCGTGCGGCGGGCTCCGGCGTGCCGCAGGAGCTTGCGGGAATACGCCAGGGAATACGAATTTCTTCGCAATCCTACAGGTGTGTTGTTCAAAGTGTCC
>JAZHYW010029419.1:0-19372 GCA_037355805.1 Ixodes ricinus
TTGCAGGTAGTGGGCGTGTTGGTCTGTCTGAAAAAGAAGAAGCAACCCTTTTAGGATGAGGTTGAGGAAAAGGAAGTTTATTAAAAGGGTTGCTAGTCCAGCAGTGTGTATCTTTCTCTCTTCATCGCTTTTCCTAACGTTCAGCTGGTAATCAGTAAAAAATACAGCATTGCCCGGTGGGTATAGCCTTCGTTTTCCTTGCGTACGCAGTTACTGGCCATGATTATATGTATCTAGTGGTGAGTGATACCTCTTATCAACAACGTGCAAACTGCTCCTTGAACACAAAATGTATTATGTGGCTCGTTCCAAACCATTCCTGGTTCTTACTGCAGCGACGAAGGAAGACAGAGATTTCGAGGTAAACACTGACGCGGGGCTCGTCTTGGGTCTGATTTTAGTTAACACGAGAGTGAGATCGGGATAGAATATGTGTGTCGTGGAGCAGACGATACTAGTGTTCATAAGCTAAGCGCTCTGCAGCATGGTTTCTCGAAGGGTCGTTCGGTGGAAACGAACCTCTGTTCGTTCCTTCAATATTATGTTCCTTTTGTTCTCACTCGCAGTCAAGTTGATACCGTCTACTTCGACATGTCTAAAGCTTTTGACAGTGTTAATCATAAATTACTTTTGCGTAGCTTTCTCTGTATGGTGTTTCTCCCGTGCTTACCGAGTGGTTTCAGCCTTATCTTACTGATCGTAGAAGCAGTGTGCGAATTGGTGACAGTTTTTCTGACACGTTTGTTCCTTCGTCCGGTGTCACACAGGGGGCAAACCTGGGGCCACTTTTGTTTCTTATATTCATTAATGGTGTTGTATTGTGCATAAAGAACTCGCAGTTGTTGCTATTTGCAGATGATCTGAAGTTATCTTTGAAAGTACGATCAGTCGCTGACTGTGAACTTCTCCAGGAGGATGTGTCACGAGCGCAGGAATGGTGTTCGTCAAACGTTTTGTTGATTAATCCCGATAAAACGAAAGTGCTATCAATGTGTAGAAGACCGGAGGCGATTTCTAACCACTATTTTCTTGATTCCATTGTTATATTACGTGCGTCAGTGGTTCGTGACCTCGGTGTTTATTTCGAGTCATCTCTCTTTTTTTCACCAGGTCTCTCAGATTGTGGGTTCAACTATAAGGTTGCTGGGCATGATCTCGCGCGACTAACCCGAGAGTTTTCAAACCCAATATGTATTATTCGATTATTTTCTAGCCTTATTCGTTCGCGGCTTGAGTTTGCAAGTGTTGTGTGGAATTCTATTACAATGACGGATGCGTTACAGATTGAAAATTTTCAGAAGAGGTTTACTAGAATTCTTTACGACCGATAATTTCAACGTAGGTGCTACTACGACTATGCCTACATACTCGGGAATCTCGGCTTACAAAAGTTATCAGGTCGAAGAACTGTGAGAGATTTACTACTGATGCACAAGATAATGCATGGCCAGATAGATAGCAGCTTGGTATGTTCTCTTAATTTTCATGTTCCGGTACGTTTCAGCCGACACGCATGCTTGTTCTATCCTGATTCACAGGAGAAGCTCTGTCCGACCACCCGTATGCAGCTCTGTTTTAATGACATTTCATCGAAATCTTCTTTAGATGCCTTTTACAGATTACATCTCTTTTAAACATGAACTTGAAATTTCACTCTACGATTCATAGTCATGTAGCATTCCCGCATGTGTTTTGTTCACTGTACGCATGTGCCTCATACCAAGAATGACTTCAGACGTTCTGAGGCACGGAATAATAAAATATTATTATTATTATTATTATTATAGATGTTTTGCCTTTGTACGCAAGCGAGGAGCGTGGATCGACGGCTATAAAGCATCATGCTCAGACTATAATAAAATGAGAAGATACAATACGTCGTCTCGTGTCCGATAAAAAGAAAGTTTGGGCGTCTGCAATGAAGCCAGCGCCGCAGTGAAAAAAGTTCGAAAGCAGGCTAAAACTGTGATCGTCTGGCAGTTTTAGTTGAAAGCCATTGACAACCCGCGCTTAGTTTGCACCTCTCAAGTTGCTCTACCATACACAAGTTGACATCGACAGGTGGATGAAGGATCAAGTACAATGACAAGCATATCAGGGACCGCGAAACCTCCATCGTTATTGCTATGTTTGTTAAATGTTCTCACCAAAATATGGGCCGATTGTTAACTTACAAAAGGGTAAACAAATTATGGTTAACTGATTTCGCGCAAGCTTTGTCATCACGTTCAACGAGTAGCCGAGAAAGTCTCGCTCACACATAGGCCAAAATCAGACCACAACTCAATGCCTGAACACAAGTGCCAGTCACAGGTCTTACTCGAGTTGATCCGAGTTACTACAATAGTGACATCGCGCGAACGAACTTAGAGCGTTGCCAGCGTCACTCTCTACATATATAAGGAGCTAAACGAACGAGCTCCGGGATTTTGACATAATATTTGTCTCTTCTTTTGTGTATGTGCTTTTCCTAGATACTGTCGTTTACAAAAAGCCGCAGAGCGACTGTTTCATATCCCATGTCCTGTCTTCGGGGTTAAGGCGCCGGACTTGCCGGGGCGCGAAAAACTGTGGCTCTAGGATTGTATCTTGCTTGACGCTGTAGTCATATTTTGCTTGATCACTGTTTTTGCCACAATAGTGCAGAAGAAGGCGATCATTTTTAACATCGATGGACGAAGAGCGGGTTGGTGCAGGCTAAGAGTGTAGAAAGAACAAACATAGAGGACCAAGACAACACAACCAGATATTTCCTCTAACAATGGACAAATAGGAATTCCAAAGGTGAGCAGCCGAATGAAGGCTAGAAAATCAAGGAAAGGGCAACCTTCCTTGTGCTTTTGTTTCTCTGCATGTTTTACTTTATAAGAGGTTTCTATGTTTAGTGCAGAACCGCACATGAAAACCTGGAAAGAACCCATAAGCAACCGCACCTCACCATCTAAGGCGCCTGTAACGTTTACGTGACGTGTATTTCACGCGTTCTCATTTGAGTCCCCTGAATTTTCCCAGATGACGTCATACGTCTGATATAATGTTGCGTGCCAGGATGCTTACAGTTCTACAATGCATTTGTTTTTTTACGTACATTATCCGGCAAACAAACACACGAGGGTGCTTGTAGGCAGTGCATAAAAAATGCATTTATACAATTCCACAGTATTACTGCAAGTATGCAACCAATAAAACAAACGAAAGGAGTAAGAATTAAGAAAAAAACAACCTCACAAATCATATGACAACGCATATCGAACTATAGATTAAACTGAAAACACCATTGAGAGAGTTCTGTTCTAAAATACGAATGGAATGCAAACCGGAAGTCCCATACTTCGGACTTAATGACCATATGTGAGAAAAAAATAGAGGAAACGTTTGTATAGGGTGTTTAAGCCAACACTGCTCGGAATTGGGGGGAGAAAGAACGGGGTACACCACTGGTGCCTGTTTTACTGCAGACAGATCTATAGCTTAACAGACAAAGGAAGGGTTATCAGCGACGGGTGGGAACGCCGTAACAACCGCTTTACTTGCATTCGCTGTTTTTTTATTTTTTTTTATTTTGCATTTTTGCAGGATACCACCATGTCCACAGCACTAACAACTTGACAAAATGTCTCTAGCTTTGAGGCTGTTTTCAACTGCTCGACCAATGGCACGTTATTTGTTGGCCGCGCTCGCAAATGTCGGCAGAAAGTACCTCGCCCTGCTCCGCCACTCCGACCGGTATTCTTCTCGCCACACGACGAAGCACGCATGCACACGTACTTCCAATCTTTGCATGTGGTGTCCGCTTCTCAATCGTCAGAGACCTTCTAGCCTTCAGCAGCTTTACCTTTAAATTCTTGCTTCTTTAACATCAGAGGCTGGCCCCGGTATTGTAACCTCTTGAATCTTTGGGATCGTTTCCCCTGCAAGGGGAGTGTAGGACGTAGTATACGCCTGTAGCAGACGCATTCCAGACATAATATTACAGATGAAGGCGTTCTTCTCAGCGCACGTTTCGGTACGTCATTCCAATACGACGCATTAAATAAATGGCAGAATTTAAAAAAAAAGGCATAAAGCTGCGCTTGAACACGAACGTGTTTTTTTTTTTTTTCAATTCAACATTGCTGCGATATGCAAGAGGTCGTGTTTGCAAGCCTCGCGTTATCTCTTCATGTTGGCCATCTTCGACCTGATATAGTCCGCTAAATTTTAAGATACGCAGACCATGATTTATCATGATCCCACTCCCTGCTTCGTGGCTCTTTTTTTGTTTTGTGTTCTTAACGACCAATGCAACAATCCCATTTTACTTGGTGTGGTAATGAGATGCCTGCAACTCGCCTCGCCCTTCCGTCGCTGGAGATGCCGGAGAGTATAATAGCACAACCCGGTACACATATTGCATTACAACGTGGCGTCCACGGTATAATTATATTGAATCAGTTTTAAATTTCGGCGGGCGACACCTGCACCTGCAGCGACGTCGTGACGTTCCTGCAATCAGTGACAGCTTGAAAAACGCAGGGACTGACGAGTCTTGTGCATCTGATTATCATATCATTCAATGAGATTGCCGCACTTCCCGATAAGAATGTCAAAGAGCGAATCACAAAGCAAGGGCTGTGAACATAATAATCTTCAATCTTCGTTTGTTAAGACGTCATGGTCCATAGTTTCGGCAGCTCGGCAGCAATCACATATCCGTCGCGAGCCATCGCTTCAAAGTCGTTCACACAAGTGAAACAAACTGGTGTTAAATTAGGCCTTTCCAAGAGTGTGCGCCCTCCAGTGGCTGCTTTGAAGCAGCCATTACTTGGGCACCTAGGCCTTTCCACAGTAGCACAACATAATTTTGTTATTTCTCTGTTTAAAAAAAAAACTACAATGTAAACCTGATAGCTGGGTGCTTTTTGTTCAAGCAGGTCATACACTTATTTTATTTACAATAAGTAGTACAAAATAATTGAAAAAATTGATTCTAAGAAAAGAATGACATCTATCCGACTACGATGTGCAAAGTATAGAGCAAACAATACCCGAGAAAAGTGCGTTTTCATGCACAAGTAAATTTTCCTGACATGTAAATGACTGAACGATAAAAAAGTGAAATTTGTGAACAATAAATATTTTTATAATAGTTAATTTTTTTCAGGGTCAGGTTGAGGGTTATCTGACACTTCATTATATACTGCTATTATCCCAAAAAGTTTAATTCGTGCCTCGTGGTTGGCGTTTATAGCGTTTTGCTTTATTTGCGGCTTTTTTCATAATTCGGAGAAAACCACCAGGGATGTTTTTTTGTTCTGGTGTCGCATCACGATGACCTTTATTTTGTTTACAAATAAAAAGGTGTGCATACCTGACAAGCAGCTAACATAAGCAGGAATTAATAAACGAAACATCCGTCTTCTTCATCTCATCACCCCTTGCAAGACAAACGACAGCGTATACCAAAAAAATTTAAATAACAGAGGTATATGTCACGTTATTTTCCTCGTCCGCCATGACTTGCTTCATTTTTATTTTGAAATAGAGAAGACTGTAAAGGTCGTGGTGACATCTCGGGACTGTATAAGTAGCCTTGCGCTCCCCGGAAGCTTCTGCCGCAAGTTGGTATTCGGTTCAAAATGGTTGAGTTTTTCGGTTTCGTATTTACGACATTCCTGGCTATATGTAATGCAGGTGAGTGCTAACCGTTATTAAGGTGCATACATTTGTACATACCAATGTCGAGAACAGTACTATACCTGGTCAGAGTTAGTTTTTGTCATGAAATAGCCATAAAAATTATTTTTCAAACGGAATCTTCCTTCAAACATAATATATAAGCATGAAAGGAGTCATATCTTATTCTGTTACCTTCTGTAACTATAATTATTTTATGTTGTTTATTTGAACATTAAAATTAATTTTTTTTGTATTTTTATACCGGTAGATTTCGGTTATTTTCGTTATTGTGGAATCCCAAGTACAGTTCGCTTTCCCTAGGCTTTCAGAGCAAACTTAAACTATTTTGTGTTTAACACTCCTGCGTCTAATTATATTCAGAGGTTTGCTAAAGGAAAAATGGTGATACTAAATAAATGTACAGTATGAAACCGTTGTCTGTCTGTTTCTTCGGAATGAAGATTTAAACCAGCTCATGCTGCAGACAGTATATCGCCTATCCGGAAATACTTGGACGTATGTTCGGAAGTTCCAGGGTGATTCATAATGTCGTCTGTTCACTGCATGATTGTTTCTGGATTAGTGAGTGCAAACACAAGCGTTTCAACTAAGCCCAGATAAAATAACTTGGCAAACTATTTTGTAAATATTTTTTTCCATTTGCTTTACATATTCCTTATCTTGTGCACTGTATCAATAATTTGAAGAGTGTAGATGAAACTCTTAGTTGTATATCTCGTTCTTAATTTGAAACGGTTGATAATGCACATTCGCAGAACCACCTGTGGAGGAGTTTGTATACCCTAGAATCCTAGAAGCCAGAGGTCTGTATGGCGAGAAGATGCTCCACATACGAGATGGTCTTACCTTGAACCTAGAGAAGAGCACAGTGTTCTCCGAAAACTTTGTTTTCACCGAACACGATGGAGAGAAACGATATGAAAAACTGTAAGTAGCTTCCTAATATCTACTAAAATTGGTGTGAAGATAGTGAGAAACTTACGGCAAAAGGCGAAACCCAATAAAGCCTTGTAAATATTTGAATCGAGCCTCTTTCATAATTGAAGGCGTGCCTGATATTACCGACACATTTGGCGCTGTTGCTATGTTATGATTATCCGCAGTTGTTTGTCTAGGTATACCGCATGAATATCACAGCTCATACCGCGAGCGGTAAGCACACTACTGATTTGTGTGTTCGGGCCGAGTGGCTATTTGCAGTCAGCTTGCTGACATGCAGCAAGGGCAAGCCAAACATCTATTCTGATGAAAGAAATATGATTGAAGACAAGTCCTTAATTTTTCTTATACTGTGCATACAGAGTGTTCTAGGAACAACTCTAGCGCTATATGGGCTGTAGTTGCGTTCTTCGAAACGATGAAACCTCTATACTTATGAAAAATCAGAAAATTTCTAGACTCACTCAAACTCACGCATTGGTTAGTCATCTAGAAACTTCTAATTGTCTCATAACTTTACGAGTCACACTTTTTCGGTTTATTTTGTTCCCGCATTCTTCTAGCTGACCCTATCCCACCTCATGTTTAGAACTGTGTTTAAGCTGATGCCATAGGGCGAAATGTGCTTAACATCGCCGTTTGTAGCTCACATCCATTTCTGGGAGTTCAACATCAATCACTGTTAGAGATCCACACCGTATCTCAAGCCACAACTAAAGTGGCAACTAGTTCTGGAGAACAATAGAATAAACTTTGTTATGTTTTCCAGAGATATCACTGTTGATATAAAATTCGTACTTGCAGAGCTCTCAGAATCAGGAATATTTGAACATGCAGATTGAGATATGTTTACATACAACATGCAAGCAAAAGTTCTTACTTAATCTTAAAAATTTTATTTTTAAAACTAGGCCTAAAAATGTTTTGGTTAATCTGATAGTCACCTCTGTAGGCAAAATGAAAGCTATGTTCGAAATGTGATTCTTGTGTTTTTACCAGATGAACGGCAAGGATCTGAACAACAATTTGTACCACGACATAAATCACGGTTCTTCTCTCCTTATCGACGAATCCAATGAAAGAGTCCAAGTGGTATGATTTACCCAGCTTGCTAAGCTTCAACTCATGACGTATCGAATGGTTCTGTGTTCTGAGTTTGTTTAATTCGAATTAACTTTGCAGAGAGGGCTCCTTAGTGACCTGTTATCAATCGAACCGGTATTAGGAAGTCGACAAGCTGCAAATGAAATCGTTGCTCACAAAATATCAAAATTGGAACTGAACCCCATTCTCTTGAATGATTCCGGTGAGACCCATAGTCAATCGTAGTGAGACATCGGTACCGCCATACATTATGAACACCTTTTCAGAGCATATTTGAGCTACAAATCCTAGTTTGAACTTTTTTTCTATAATCACTGGCAGCTTAAGGAATGTAGGGCTTAAGGAGTTTCAATAATTTATCATAGCTGATCAGACAATGGGTATCCGGTGTTAACCAATAAGCAGCACGAGAGAACGCCCAAACCCTTTGTTTTTAAGACAGTCGGTTACTATAGTATCCACATTGGCTGTTGATTACTTTAATCAATGACGTCCTGAATTTATAATTTCTGAATACAGACAACTTGAGAGCGAAATATATTATATCCTGCTTAAAAAGAAATATTTCGAGTGTAAATGTTTTATCTATTAGAAATTTAAAATAAAATAAGGTAGAGCGACAACGTAAATTAGAAACAACAGATATATTATACAGAAGAAATTGCACTGCATAACAAATTTGTTCTAAAAATTCGTTTCATGTAATGGAGTGCCCCCACCTCTTCCGTCCCAGAAGATGTCCAGAAATGTTGTGATTAGTACCCTTGTATGATTCGAACATAGAGAGCAAAGGTGTTTTAGGGCAACGTAACGTGAGAAGCCGCTATTTTACCCATATACGGATATTTTTTCTTTTGTTTACAGTTCAAGGTCTCAAGGTACCGGAACTAGAATCTGAGTACAATTACCAGCAAAGTAAGTGTAGTTAAAGAGGGTCGAAACCATCTTCAGATGGCCATTGATCTCGACTGTTGTTCAAGAACCTTTGAAGAAAAGTCAATATATATACCTGTACTCTGTCTGTATGAAAATATTGTTTTTGTAGATGATCTAGACAGTTTAAACTAATACGGACAATACATCAGAAATACATATTAATGTCATGTCAGAGTATTTTGCACACCAATCCTACCCCGAAATTATAAACATAAAAGAAGAGAGGGTTTTCTGACTGTAAAAAAAATTGCGTTTTTCAAATACAAAAGCTCTTAAAACTAATCCTCATGAATTAGGCATCATTCTACAATAAATGTATGGAGCGTGCTAGAGAAAAATAATGTGCATATCTTCGGTAAGCCTCTAAGCAACACAGAATCTAGTGTATCATAAAGTTAACCACTATAGAAAGCAGAAATGGAGAGCGGCCGGAAATAAATTTTGCTACAGTTTCCGATACGTGGCAAAAGATAAAATTGAACTTTAACTATACTTCATTGTTACAGCTATACCATTGTTTTGTCCCCAATATTTTGACGTCACTACATCTAAGCGAATTTAGAGTAGAATATTGCCAACTCCACAGCTCCTTGCGCAGGCATATAAAATTACCAATGTTTATTTTGAATCTGCAATGGCATAGCATGGCTCCACGTTTTCCAGTACACGTAGGGCAATTTTCCCTCTGAGCAAATTATATCAGTAGTCAAAGATGGTCACAATTGTCCCGACTTAACTCGCCTGAAACGCCCCAACGTAATTGTTTTTTTTTCTGTAGACAAAAACATAAATTAATTTAGCTCGAAGCAGAGCTCGCATATCGCTCGCATTCTTTTGTGCGGTTTGTATTCGAGCTAAATCTTTTATGCCTATTCGATATTTTAGAGAAATATTAAAAAGACCAGACTGGGAAAAGACAAAATCTTCGCGACTATTTAAAAATTATTTAAATATTATTTAAATAATATTAATTATTATTTAAATTATTAAAATTGTTTTAAATAATTTACTTGAACACTGTCACTGAGCAACTGTGTACCGCGGTCCGCCCCTTTTTATTTTGTTTCAGTGGGCCGAAGTCTAGAAGATCTGCCAGAAGAAATTAAGGTTGAAGTGCTGATAATATCCGACCACGCCCATAACCAGGATAAAACAGAAAAAGAACTTATCGACCACTTCTCCATTGTAATTAGTCAGGTGAGCACTAATCGTGCATAAAAATATTTCGGCTGTAAAAGCCTACTGCATCACCCCAGACTTTAGATAATTTGACTGGGTTCATTTAATGCGTAGAAAATATCTGAATATTATATCATTAGGTAATATTTGAGCTACCTCTCTGTAAATTACAGGTTCAACCAGTTTAACTACGGAAGTAGGCATCTTTTGTAATGTGCCATTGTTGATGAAACTATCAGTTCTTGATCCTTTAAAAAAATGCGCCAATATAAATACAATAAACTTCGCTTCTTCTCAAGTAGACCGGTTTCTTGGGCAATATTTAGTTTTTGAATGGAAATTTAGGACCCTCAATACCCAGAAAGCAAAGCTATAACCAATCTTGATATTGTTTGTCAAGTCTGATAATTTCCTCCTTAAATTGCGAAACACGTGCAAAAGTGAGGCTTCGGTGTCAGGTTGTGTAATTGTAACCTGTTATCATTGGATCTCAGCTCTCGGGGAAATGCTAGAATTAAGCTTCACAGCTGGCTGTTTCAGTGATACGCGGTATTTATCGCTCATTGCTTGGTAAAGATCAATATGAAATAACAATATTTATGTAGTTCTATGAAACAAACAGGTTTACTTAAATTAAGATACCATACGTATCTGAAGTACTCATTTTATAAACTTCGCATTTTAGCAATGCTTTTCGTGCGACGGCTCAATCAGGCAACAGAGGTGCATATAGTAGCAATGTGTGTTCGATATATAATTCATTAGTACAATAAAATTTACATAAAATTTACTTTTCGAAGTGCTTTGTCAAAGTGCAAAACTGCTATACATTTAATGTATTACTTATTACTAAACAATGTCAGAGATTCTAAAAGCACGTCATGTGTTTTGCATAATTATTTTTATCTGTGTGTTTTTATGAAGACATATCATCAAAGACTCAGCTGGCTTATAGATGGTAAATGCCCTTGAGCTATGGAAATAATTGCTCAACTGGAGAAGATAACAAAAAGATCAACCTTGGAGCGTCCATTTATTACAGTAACGGGAAGATAGCTATCCTTCAGGATATTTCGTTTCATCACTCAATTTCATGTCACTGGTGTTATCACAAAAAAAACAATATGGCTTACCCATACTGACATTATGTGGGATCAATTAGAGCCACCATATGAGAAAGACTCATCTGGTTTTCCCTATTTATTTTTATTATGCAAAATATCATAATACCTCAGATATCTTTGTCCTTTGGTGTCGATTTTTGTTTTATTTAATTATTTCATAACAACTCAAATTTTTAAGGGAAACAAGACCATACTTATATACTTCTGTTTGATTAAAACGTCTTTGGTAGAATAAATGTACCGAAAAGTTACGAGATCGCAAATTCATAACGTGCATATTGTCTGCTTCTAAGCAACTCTATGTGTTAATAGAAGTACATATGTTGCGAGTCTGATGGGATCGACAGACATTCGTGCTTTTGCAGCATTGCAAAGAAGCCTCATATATTCAAAAAAGTGTCTATTATCACATTATATCTAATGAACATAAATTCAATATTAATAATTATGTACTAAGAAGATAATATTATTTATTTTATTGCCTCCGCGCTCGTGTTTTCTGGAATAAATAACTTGCCTCCATTTTTTAACATTTTTCTAACAATGGTTTTCTGAATTAGGCATATGCGCCTTTTGCTCCCTTTAACTAAACTATTACCAATATGTACTGCAATAAAATATTAATATTAGTATTTGTAGTGGTAGTAGTAGTAGTAGTAGTATTCGTGTCGCTAAATATTTCCTTTTATCTCCACACATCCCACTGTTCCTCATGTCATAGTAATGAAGTCTCATATTCCGCCACTCCTCCGACCTTTCATGGACTTTGCATCTCCCGAGAGTATGTGCTAAGTAATAAAGTGCTTCTTGCTTGCTTCATAATACGAAAGTATCGATGCCTGTCGTTCAGCTCAAGCGCGTTGCTTATTCATTACCTACAGTCATTTGCTGTATGTTGTTCCACTTTAAACTTTTTTTCAAACGCTGTCAATGCCGAATTTTCAATCCCTATTTCTGCAGACAGTTGTGCCCAATCGCAACTGGAATGACACTTTTAAGTCTCCTCACCCCATCTCACGAGGCTTGTGGAGGGCTTCAATGTTCCTCACTCAGACATGTTATACCCGCTACGGCAAAACCATTCGTTCGTACTACATTCCACGGGATTTCAGCCTATCACAACCAAGTCTTCTAAAAATTACTTCGAAAACAAAACGCTGAGAAAACATTCCGCCATTTTTCAAAGGTGAAGATGCCTTGCGATTTTTCGTTTTCTTGTTTTATCATAATTACTGTTGCTTTCTTACGAGTCAAAAATATCTGTGTACTAATGTTGGGGCGCATGTGCGTGTTTGTGTGTGCATGCGGGTGTGCCACCTTCTATCATCTATTTCTTGTGCTGAACAACTGGAACTTATTTGCTGTACCTCTTCATTATTTTCTCTTCTGCTAGAAAAGGGGATTCTACTTTCATTTTCCCCATTCAATGTGGCAGTAGCTTTCTGACTGATATTTTTGTGTAGTTTTCACAGCTTGAGGAGAAGATCCCAGGCAGCACACAGTATTGAGCTGATGCTAGAGTTTTAGTAGATTGTTCCGATGACTATAATCACAATAACCGACACTCCGCCGCCACCTTTGTGCATGCATCGTTTCGCTATCGGGTAGTGTTAGGGGGTATCGGAGTTATCGGAATGGCCTCCTAAAACTCCCTATTGACGTCAAATCGCAGGGATTGCGCTGATACAACTTTGTTCCAGTCGATATCTGTAAAGTGTCTGATGGGTCGCACCGGCGCCATCCTGACATAACGTACCTGCCGACATTTTTGGTTGAGTGTCGAGAGGGTAATTTGTGAATCGGCTATGCCGGCGAAGTATCGCTATTTTTGACCGCCTCAAAACCGACGTTGAAAAAAAGAGGAAAGATTAAGCAAAACCGCATCTGCATACTTTTAGCCCGAGAAAGACATACAAAGAAGCAGAGGGAGATTAGCTGCATTGTCCATCTCCCTTCGACCTCGCCTCCTGTTAAGCCTCCTCACATTCTTTTATGTCTTCATGTGACTGTGAGCGAGCGCAACTGCTGTTTCTATCAAGTCAGATGGGTGGAGCGAAACACGTGATCAATCTCCGTAGGACAACGACGCTTGGACGAATATGTTTCAAATGGCTCGCTCTGGTGGGCTGATGGGCGCACTTGGGCCGTGGTCTTCGCCGTTTTCCAGGTTATGGTGATGGCTAGGGGGCCACGCAGATCTGTTTTCCAAAATGCTCTCCTCAGTGTTTTGCTGCTTTTCGTGCGTTGCAATGGCGACTGTGGTTTTTCGTCGTGCAATGCTGGAATACGTTGATGCCAACTTTTCGGTAGTTGCGGTTTTCTTCGTTGGAGTTAATGGAATCCTTGTGCTGTGTTGTCCGGACGCGTTTCGACAAAGAACTGCTCATCTGCGACAGCGAGACTTATGTTGAATGTGGGCTACCATCTTCTTTCTTCACTTCCTGTTTGCGTCGCTCTGTGCTGCTCGAGGTGGATTTTGCGTCTATCACAGATTACATAATGTTGATGTTTTTTCTTAAGTACACTGCAAGCATGCTTCTGATATCGTTACATCGAATCAATCTACTAAACTTAAAAACTCAAGAGTCCTTCTTGTTTAATTTATGAGCTTTGCTTTGCATAAAACAGTGTAATTGTATTTAATAATTCGCTGTGGGTTCCTCAGAGAAGTATCGCTGTTGTCAATCTGTTGAGAACAAGGTATATGTAATGATAGTGGCCTAATAAACTCCTGGAAGGGATCGAACAGAATTCCGTTTGTTTGTGTATACGTATGAGGCGCGCCCAATATCGGCAAATACTGTCGATATTGCCGAATCAAAGTGGGCGCAAAAGCGACGTCCGACCAATTCAGAGCAGTCGCATATGCGACATCTCGCCGATACCTGGCCGACAGCCAGATCTGGGTAGTACTCTCACGATATCCCGCCGATAGAAGGTCGGTTGCGAAACAGCGGTGCGCCAATAATTGGCCGATGTCGGAACGTGGTGTAAAGGAAAACATTCGGAAGAATATTGTGGCCGATTTTTGGCCGACACTGGCCCAACACTGGCCAAGTATCGCCGTGCTTTTTGGGATGTGGTGTTTTACAGCAAAGCTGTATATGACTCGCAGGTTTTTTTTTTGTGAGTCCATCGACGGAAAACACACGCCCGCTCCTCATCGCCATTTTCGTGCGTCTTATCTCTTGTCATGTGGTTTTGGCACTTGTAACAATAAGAAAACCATAAAACAAATGTCAAATAATGTGATAGCTGATAAGCACGTAGCGCCACCCCGCATGCGTTTTGCGGTAAAGAATGCGGCTGCATAAGTTGCCGCGGCAGCGGCAGAGTACGAATTGTGGAGTGACTTCACTAGCTTCGCTAACAATGCGAAGCACATAGCGCTCCACTTAAGCTTTTCTCGGTAAAGTTTCGGGTCGCATAAGCTGCCGCGGCAACGGCAGCTTACGAGGACTTTCAATATGTGTAAACGTTTCGTTACAGTTTATTTACTTTTCTTCTGTCAGGCATTTGGAATAGACCATTTTGCTGTTTAGGAACATGAACTGCCTCTTGCATTCCGAGCGACTTCCGGTCGCACCGTCTTGGCAAGCCTGTTGAGCTTGCTTATGTCGCCAGTGCTAGAAAAGCGTAAATGCTGCACGCACAACAAAGTTGGAGATTTAACGAGAGCCTTCGGCTGTATAATATTGCATCTTAGAGGAGGCAAGTTGGTTTATAAGTATACTCGAAACATTTTAACAGATCTCGCACTCCTTCGTTCTTTTGGCATTCACATGGAAAATTGGTAATTAAATCTTTCAGCACGTTTCAAGCTGCCATGTTAAGGCGGCCCTTGTATATTATTTTCATAAACGGCAAGTTTTCTGAGACTTCAACGACTAGAACACCACCTGGTGGCGTTTGCCAATAAAAGGGTTTATAGTGGAGTAGGAAATCGTTACAGGTGATACCACAAACTTAGCTGTCCAACCACATTTGCAGCGTCGATTGGAGCCTCAAGTTTTTCTTTAATTTATGTTTTTCGAAAACTTATTTAGCACTGCTACTTCTGTTCAGTCATACAAGCCCTTGATCGCTTTGACAAACCTGCTTCGGGTCGTTATTAACCCATCGTAAGTAGAAAAAGTAATATTATTATTTTTTTCAATATGTCTCTTTGCTTTGAACATAAGACAAATGTGTCGGGGAAGTCGCTTGGCCATTTTGTGTCGGGCGTCCACAAAGAACGGTCGCTCAGCCCTAACTTCGCGTCCCAAACATTGGTCTATCCCATAAGCACCCCAACGGGCGGATGGAAGTGGTCTCTCAATGCAGTGTTTCTTGATCTTATTGGTCTGTCCGGCTTGAGAACCTCGTTCAGCGAGATAAAAGACGCAGGGGACGCCATCGCGACCGCCTCAGCGACGACCCTGTGACCGTGTTCTGAATTTCTTCAAAGGCAGAGTATTTTAGTTTCGCGTTCGTGGTTTTCGCTAAACATGTTAATGACTGTGTGTGTGTGCGGTAGACCCGCTTTGTTTTAAGAGTTGAATTGCCGGACATCTCATGAATTTACCCAATGGCATTATGAGTATCTCCGTATATATTTTTATTGACAAAGAACACGATTACATCTTTTTGGCCAGGTTGTACCATCTAAAACTGCTCGCGCCCGGGTTTTAGTACACATTGGTTCTTATCGTCTTCCTCAGTTCCCAAATGCATATAAAACTCAATGTTTAAAGTAAACTTCTTCTGACGTTCTAAACAATGATTTTTTGGCTTATGTTTCTTACTCATTTGGGCGTCTAAAGTGTTCAAGAACCACTAAGAATCTGAAAGGCTGAAGTTTATGAAGGGCTAAATTGATTTGAAGGGCTGCTGGGTCTGGTGGGCCGAAGGGGTTTGAAGGGCTGGGGTCCCATAACATATCAAAGATGCAGGTTTATTTTAAATAGAGGTTACATTTCATGAAGTAATGAACATTTAACATTGAAACCTCAATATTTAAAATATGTTGAAACGTATATGACAAGTACACCTCCATACTCCCAAATGATTTTCGTTATATCCGAATGGTTCTCCGGCCCAGTTTTTTTTTAATCTTCTTTGAAATTGATAAAATTTAAACGATCACTACATTATTGCTGTTTTTGAAGGTTAACCTAAAGTACAGAGAATTGACCAAGCCAAGAGTTCAGCTTGTCGTCGTTGGCATTATAAAGAGCAAGGTACGTTTCATACAAGCATGTAATTCTGTGTCACATATCTTACACTATACACAAGTATTTTAGGTTTTACAGATAAGCTTGAAAAGATTGGAAGCAAAATAGTCTAGTAAATAAATAGTCGTGTTCCTGCAGGTTTGTTATCTGGTCAGTGGGACGTAGTTTTGCTAGTTGAATGCCGTAATAGGTCGGATAATGAGTAAGCATTGTTTATTGAACAATGCTTATAGATAGAAAAAGCGAAAACTAGGTTACAATAGAAACTTGTTGAGCGTAATCGAATGCACTAAACCAGTAAAATTGAGAAAACATTGTAGCTCGTGAGAAGCAGCAATTGTGCGGTGAAGTTACCACCCGTAGCAACAGGCTGGAGGCGCGAAAACGGACCTCCAGCCTTCTATGTGCGGTTTTGTGACTCCACTCGCTTATCTTCCGTGTTCTCGCTCCGTCAGCCTTGAGCCGCCAGTGATCATCGATGGCACTGAGCAAGTTTTTTTTGTTTATGAAATCATATATTTATTTTCACTGATCAAAACGTTGTCTAACAAAGACAAGTTCGGTTTCTCAACTCACATCGTGACGATTAATTCCTGCTATTAAGTGGCAGTGATGGTATAACTCAGATTCATAGACCGGATTAAGCTAATGTGTTTTTCACGATTATTTTTTAATCTGTAGCCCTCTAAAAAAACATCCAAGTTTGCCATACATCAAAATGCCTTCCTTACTCTTCCAGAACGAAAGCTACACGAACACGAAGTACCATGAAGGCCGTAAGGAAGTATTGATAGATGTGTGCGGAACACTAGGACCGATAGTACCATTTACAAAAAGCACGTTCAAGCAGAGGTCTATGGATGCTGTGGTATTTGTCTCAGGGTAAGGGATTGATATTCAACATTCTAAATGTACTGTTGCTCACACCAAAAACCTGTCAACTGTAACACGAATTCTTTACTCCTGGGCGAAGCGGAGGCTTTATTGAGGCAAATGAAATTGAATCAAATATGTTTACTTTATATTGACGCAATGGTTGTGTTAGGAAAAAAGCTATAGGAGCAACTTGAAGTGAGACATATCCGTGTTGAAAGACACAGATGACTGCTGTAATTAATAAGTATCAATCCTTCGATAAACATTAACAGGAAAATATATGATAAGTGGGCGAAGCTTACCTCCAGCAAGCCCCTCGTCAAAGGGCATATCAAGACATTGCGACGTGTAACGTAAGGCTGAACGTATATAATATCTGGCACATGTATGCATACTTATCGCCCTTTGTAGTGCTTGAGCGCGCCACTTGAAAAATGCAAAAGTACAAGCCATTTATTGCAGTTTTGGAAAGTGAGCTTGGTCTTTGATGCATTCAGAGGCACAATTTTGTTTTTTTCAATATGAGAACAGAATATGAGAACATGGAAGTGAATGTCGAGCACACGGAAGGGCGACATGTGTAGTCGCAGACATAGAAAAACTGCAAAAACAAGATCCCCTGGTGTGTTTCACCTTCATAGCATGTTGCCGGTTTGGAGACAGCATCTTTTGTTTCAGAATCGTGCTTTCGGAAGGCGTCTGCTCTGCCCCAGTCTGGGGTCTTCTTTTGCTTACTGAATGAGAGCCGTGATAGCTCTACAGTTTAATCACGGTCTTAGGGTAACCGTGGTTATTAACACGTTGAACTGGACGGGGCTTACTCGTGTAGTAAAAATATATATTTTAATACTATAGTTGTATGCCTCCCCACCTCCGAGATTGAATAGAGGGAATGAAACAGCTTCTCTTTTGTCAGGGTATTTCGGTCAACGCACTGTTATGTGCGGCGATTTCACCTCACCGGCAGTCGACCGCGTGTCCTAAATGTTTAGCGTCGACGGTGTATCGCGAGATGATTTTGGTAAGCTTCGGTAGAGTACTGCGAAATACAGCACTGCTCGGCGGCGCATTTGAATCCAACATTGGCATAGGTCTACCAAAGAGAATACGCTCAAGGCATGCTCCTGCCGGTTTAGAAAGGAACGTGCTTTAAAGCTGTATACATTCCCGCAACCATGACCCCATGAGGGGCCTTAACTTTAGCAGCCAGAGGTGAGCGTTCTCACAGACTCTGCAACTCTTCTCTGAGCGTCGGTCCGATTAGTGTTCAATACTCTAGATTGTTTCTCTTGTTATGTCAAGTGAGCCCGCCTGTTGTGCAATAACAGCATAGGGGAACCCGAGTAGGCTTCCGAAAAGCTATTTTATATGTGATAATATAAAGATTCTCGTCGGTGACGTGTACATGTCCTACGTTCACACGCCTCAATATAGTGATTTAATGCTAAACAGGGATATGAAAAACCTATACAAAGGCAACAAGTGTATAGAAAGATCCATAAAATTCAGTAAGAAGTTCAGCAGACGCCCTAACTCTTGGGTCAAGCGCCGATCTTGCTGCCGCGTCACTCGCGTCCTGCTCAGAGAGCAACAAAGCGCCATCCATCCCTCTATTATATACTATGAGTTGTCTAGAAATTCATAGCCCCATTGTGAATGTATTCCGTACACCTTTGTTCACAGGCTGAACCCCGTGACTGCTGCGATAGGTACGTTGAAACCTTGCATTTTTACGCAATTAAAATGCTACAGAAACGAAATAGCTAGCTCACATTCTTTCGAACCTAGAAATATAATGTCATCATAAATTTAAAACACTTAAATATATGTTTTTTATAGTCACAAGATGTCTCGCAATTTAGGCTTCAACGTTCCTGGGTGATATTTTTGTTTGTTGCTGTCTGCAAGCAAACTAAAATATGGACGCGTGTTTGAACAATATGGCAACTTTGAACTGACGGCATAAAATTACTCGTTTGGGTAAAATGCAATTTGCTCACATACTTTCACGCCAGATGTTGGATTTATTACTGCAGGCTTGTCAGCAAGAAAGACGTTATTGTCTAATGTTTTTGCCGAGAAGCTTCTTTCGCGAAACTACCAGCCAGACCCCTACAATGCCGTTTCTTGTTTTGAAAAATGATGTCTAGGTGCGCGTCGGGTCTAAAGAAACTGTTATTTTTTTGCTTTTGTTTCTCCTTATTGAGGTCACGTCATGTTCTTAAACTTTCGCATACTATCGCATGGCTAGCGTCACATTTTTATTAACTTTATTTTATTTTCCGAGCCGTTTATTTATGCGTGGTGAAAGACAGTTTCAGT
>JAZHYW010029421.1:0-10116 GCA_037355805.1 Ixodes ricinus
CCTTCCTATTTTCTGTATTCTCCTGACTTCACTGCCTGATAGTTGGACTGCCATCTTGCAGCAATGGACCAAACCGCCAGACAAGCGCAAGATTTAGGCCTACTGCATGGGACTTCGGCTCCCATCTGGCACCTTTGGGCCCCGAATCGGGAAACAAGTGCCGATGTTAGGCTTTATTTCCTGATCGCTCAGCTGTCTTCTGGCATTTCTACGCCTAAATCGCCTAACAAGTGCCAGAGTTAGGCTTCCTGTGTGAATGTTCGCTGGTCATTTGGGATATTCCGTCCAAAATTAGGATTCACTGTTTAGTGGTACGGTTAAGGCTCTGTTATACTTGGTCGTTGAGGGCAGCGAACGCGGCGTAGTGCAGAACACGCGCCTTTCATCGGCCGGCCAGCAAGAAGTCTGTATCTGAGACCAATCGCTTTCTGTGTGCGCTGCGCTTCGCCGCGTTTACTACGCTTGACACGGGAGTGTAGCATAGCCATGCATTAGCATCTGTCATCGTGGGACCGCGATTCTCTAACAAATGCCAGAGCTAAGTAACCATGGCAGGCCCTGGTGGTTGTGGTTTATTTCTGTTTGGAGATAAATATTCCATTAGGTGTTACGCGGGAGGTCTGCAACTGAATTAAATTTAAAAAAAGTTTCATTCTGCCTGAAACACTTTATTCGACTTCGGGTGTATTTTGGTTTCTCCAGTCGAAAGGCGGGCTGAACGTTTTGCCGCAGCTGGACCAGACAACGGAGGTTTTGGAAACACAGACTCCGGAGGATTATTGTACTCGCGTGTAAGTACACACGCTAATATCCGGACGCGCCGTGAGACTGGTTCGACGTTACCGCAACTACCACCATCGAGTGAGGGCTGCGCGAGGCTGATGTGTGTACATGTCCTCAACGCTTGCCATTTCTAGGTAAACCATTTCAAAAGTGAGTGAAGCTATGTGCATGTCTTGCACTGAGATTGACAACTGTCAAAGCCTAGTGATAGGAAAAACAGAAGCGACCGTGGTTCTGTAATGCCGCGCCGGCTTTGCGCTCGGGGAATCGTTTCAGCATTTTTTTAATGAAATCGTACAGGCGACGGTTTTTTTAAAGTTGATTTGAGGCATTTGAATAGGGCAGGCGACCTACTCCGGCCAATCTCCTGCAAACAAACTTAAAACTCATTTTTTAGTATCCTGTTCTTCAACGTCTCCTTCCACGAGTACACCAAAATGTGAATCCTATGTTAAATTACCTTTGGATAGCTCAATTTTTCGCACCCCCTAGTGAAAAAAAGTTAACCAGATTATTAAACCCTTAGGGAACAGAGCCCCCTGTGAGTTCTGTTCTAAGCAAAAAAAAAAAACGAGATTTCCTTTTTGATCTGCAAACCCCTTGCACACGTTTGTAACACTATTTTAAGCGCTGGTACCTTTCCAGAAAAAACTAAAATAGCAAAAAAATATGTGTAATTCATAAACGCGGTTCTAATAATAACAACAGTAACTATGGACCAATCTCACCACATTCGGTTTCCTCAAAAATAGTCGAACGCATTTTTACAAACGTTTCGGTAAATTCTGCGTTAAACATAACATTACTACAAACATCCGGTATGTTTATCAGAAAACGAAATCAACGAAGATGTCATTGCTAAATATAAAAATAAAATCTTAGCCAACATCGAAAACCAATGCTGTAAGCTTTGAGTTTTTTTATATTAGAAAAAGGTATTTCACTTCATAAAACATGACATCCTACTCCGAAAAGTACCGCTTCATGGAATAAAAGGCACTGCACTTAGCCTGATCCGCAGCTACTTAACATCTCGTCTATAGTATACGGTCATCAATGATGCGCGCTCTTCAATAGCAAATATTCAGTATGGTGTACCCCAGAGATCAATTCTGGGGCCTCTACTTTTCCTTCTTTCGTTAACGACATACTAAACAACCAAGAAACCCCTGACATAACTTTATACGCACATGACACGAATATATTTTTCACCGGTAATTGCTAACGTACTTTAGAAACACATACAAACACATGATTGAATCAACTTCACTTGTGGGTATTTGCTAATCACTTAGAACAAATACGTCGAAAAATAAGTCTATCATTTTAGAGGAAAATATGAACCCATTTCTAGCACAATTATTATATCCTTTCAAAACTATATTGTTGTACGCGAGGGAATCTTAAAAATTTCTTAATGTTCGTTTCCACGATTTTTTTTTGACGGCCCTTGTAAACGACCTTCGAAGAAAGATTTCAAGATCCATTGGCTTACTTTTTAAATGCACACACCTATGATTCCATTTGCTGACCTCTATGATTCACTCGAGGCTTCTTTACTCTTTATTGGTGTGGGGGACTATCACAGGAAATAATATTATGCAAACATTTACATTACATAAACGCGCGGTTCGGCTAATTGATAATTTGCCCCGGTTTCAAATCGACTTCCTATATTTTTTTGATAAACATAAAATCCTTACGGTAGATACACTTTTTGTCTAAAGGTTGCGGTTTCAATTTACACTCAAATTGACACTGATCCTAACATCTTTCACAAAACGTACCTACCCAGGCAAAAACAACTACAACCTGCGGCAGCAGTTGTTTCAAAACCGAAAATTATAGCTAATTTTTGTACTAAAAAATTACCCTAGAAAAGTTTAAATATCCTAACCAAATAATATTGCGTGTTTGAGATGTCCCAGGAAATCCCTTTCATGTTTCATTTAAAAAAACCTAACGGAATATTCTGACGCTGTTTTTCACATGCCTAGTGAGTTGTGTTATTAATCAGTGTGATGTTTTAAATCTTATTTGTATACTGAAGAATATTTAGCTTGGGTGAAATAATTTCGTTTTCGACTTGGGCCGTGAACTCGCTTTTTATTTCATTTTTTTTACATCGATTTTCGCCATGCTGTTTAGTGTTCTTGAAGGGGTTGGGACCCAGTCAGGTGACTATATTCACCTTTTGCCCCTTCCCAATTGATAATTGCGTCCAAAAATTTTAAAATCAAGGTAAAAATTCACAGCTTCAACCCGGGAGATTTTGCTCTAAAAATCTTTCGTCCTCCTTAACTAACGTTGCTATTCCAAGCCTCGTCAACGAAAGACTACCTTGTCTTCCCTTTCCTTTCAGTCAGTTAGAAATGCAAAGGGAACTCAGCCTGCATGGTCCAACTCCCTTCGACCTTGCTTTTTTTTAAGCCTCCCCACCTCTTTCAGTGTCTTCGGGTGGTCCTCAGCGAGCGCGACGGCTGCTTTATGGAAATCAGAGGGGTGGAGCGAAACGCGTGAACTCCCTCCGTAGAACCCGTAGGACAAAAGCGCTTGAACGAAAATTCGTCAAATGACTAGCTCTGACGAACTGATATGATCACTTGGGCCGTAGTCTCAGCCGTATGCCAAGTTGTGTAGATTGGTAGGGGTACACGTAGAACCGGTTTCTGAAGTGCGTTCTTCAGTGTTCAGCAGCTCTTGTATGGTCGCTGTCGTGGTTTTTCGTCATAAACAACCGGAATACGTTCGGGCCAAATCTTTGGTAATGTCCATTTTCGTCAGAGTCCGTGAAATTGTTGTGCTGTCTTTGATGCGCTTCGATAAGAAATTTATCTTCGGCGACAGCGAGACATCCGTTAAATGTGGGCGACCTTCTCCTTTCTTGACATTCTGTTTGTTTGTTTTGCTCTGCGCTGCCCGAGCAAGCATCTCAAGAATTACATGGTATTTCTCTTTTATTAGTAAGTACACTGCATGCATGCTTAGGATAGTCCTGCTTCCTCTCAATCCCCTCAATCATTCGTGTTTAATTTATAGTTTTCCTGTCCATGAAAACAGTATTAATTACATTTAATACTTCGTTTTTGTTTTAGAGAAGTATCACTTATGAAAATTTGTCGATGATAAGCTGCGTGGAATGATAGTGGTTTAATAAACTTTTGGAAGCGATCAGAACACTTTCTTTTGTCTTTGTGTTATTCGCTAGATATTCCGCCAATACTATGCTGGTGACAAAACGACAGTACGTTGAAACTTGCGCGATACTGCCATGTATCGCCGTACTGCTTGAAACGGGAGATTATGATATCGGACCATCGTGTTTTGGACGATATTTTAATTTAATTTTTCTCTCAAACGCTTGAAAGACAAGTTTTGTGGCTTAAACATGATTAAAATCAGCGAACAACGTTAGGAAACTGTTCAAAACAAAAACAGAAGACAGGAAAGACGCTGAAGCTCACAACTCGATATATCTTCCAATAAGAAGAAGAAAGAAAATGACACGGCAGATACTGGCACGTGCTAATGGCTTGCGAACTCCGGAGCGCGAGGAGATAGCTTCAGACCTTTAAGACATTAAAAATTATATTTCTTTTTGTAATAAGGCCACTAATGGCTGATTCACGCAGCCCTCCCCATACCCTGTATATTAAACGCCTCATAAATTTCTCTATTATTTTTTGGTTTTATTTGCCTATAATATAACTGCTAACCAGAGCTGGACTGCATGAACAGGTACGGCAGTGTACAGTCAAGTGACCACCTACCGTGGATCTAATGGGTATGTAATGTTCACGAAGCCTGTCGTTAATACACCATCCAATCTCTCCGACATAACTTCTACCAGATGTCAACGAGATGTTGTACACCACGCTTGAGGCACAGGGCAGAAACGGTGAGACATGATTTTTGTTGCACTTGTGTCTGGATACTTTTTTTATGAGGAGATGAACCTTTGAACGAATTTGGGCTATTTTTGGGACGCAGAAAAAACAACCGGTAAGCAAAAGCGTTGAGCTACATTTCTTAAGTTATGCAGTACCTTGTGTAAGTACGGTACCATTACAGCCCATTTTTTCTAAGCATCGCGCCTAGGGCTTGCTCATCCATTTACTTTTCTAACGAAGACACGCACCACTTCACTTAACACCAGCCAGGGAAACCCGGAAGACCGGAGTCTTTGAAATTGGGCGTCTTTCGGGTTTGTGAGACAGACTTTAACGTCCACGCAGAGAGAATTAAACCGTTCAGCCTTGCATATCTCTCCACAGATGGCCGCACCTGCTGTGTGCCAAACATAGAACATTATGCAGATCCGGCCCTGCACAATTCTGATGCTCAGACTTCTACGTTTTTTGTTTTTTGTTTTAAACTCCATATATATCTGGTGCCAAATATGGAACACTATGCAATAGAGGGATATTTATTGAAACTGAAAAATATTTGTAGAGGGTTTCTAGAATTAAAGTATTGCAAGGACCTTTTAAAGATTAAAAGTAATGCGCAGCTTTTGACTAGTTGTTTGCAATGTACACTTCATAAAGAGCAGAATGAGGTAATGCCCAATGCTCGTGAGAAATAGGCATGTCGGAGCATGCGCACTTAAACTATTTCTTTCTTTCGTTGGATGGGCCACAAAGCAAAGACTATATATGCGATATTAAAACTGATGACGTTTTTAAAAAGAGCAGGCAAAATTCTATAAATATCTAAAATTTCGTTATCCGCGAGCAAAAATAAAAAACATACGTGTCCGAGGTAGCATGTTCTTTCTAAAATAAAATGAACAACATAAAAAACTATCCATCCTTAAATAATGCCGTTCACCGATTATAGGACTTAAAAGTAAAAGTCACTGCCAATTTTAAATATTGTTTTTAATTTCAAGAAATAGCTTATCTCTAATTGTTTTGATTGAGCACTTGTATGGTAAATTGCTCCTAGCAGCCTTGAACGGCAAAGTTTCGACATGAGAAAGATTGCTAATTTTAAACAATATATTTTGTCTCTCCCTGCTGAGCACAGTCTGTGCATGAAAGTGAATATTATTTTTTTTTTTCACTCTGCCAGCTCTTCAGTTCTTGGAGCAATAGTCGTTGCTAGTCAATACCTGATTCCACATGTGCATACCAAGTGAGCGCCTCTTAACGAAACAACTTTGCTCTCATTGAACTATATAACACTGTGGTTATATAACACTCTTACGAAGCTTGAACTGCCAAATTTGCACGTGAAAAGGATTGGGTATTTTTAACGAGATGTTTTGTCTCTTCCTGCCGTAGCAAAAAGAGCGTAGCGGTTGACGTTACTTAACCATCGTTTCAATCCTGGAGACAATGAGTCATTGCCAACCAAGGCCATTCACTGCTTGTGAAAACAGGACTAGATATGTGCATATCAGGTTAATACTTTTTCAGGGAATAATTTTTTTTTACTTGAACGAGACAACCTGGAAATGCAGGGCAGACATTTTTGCAGAGTAAACGTCTCATCTTTAAGAAATCCCAAATCAGAACTGCAGATAGCTGCTCACAGTGTAACCTATTTTTGCCAAACGTTTTATGGTTTTGTTGGTTTGCTTTTCATAATGAATGATTTAACTCTGCTGGTGTAACGGCACAGACTGATTTCAAAAACCATTCAACACAGATGAAGCACCTTATCTGGTGTATGGCTTGTTAACCTCAAAGTGTATCTCCTATACCTTCTTGCAGGTAGTGGGCATGTTGCGTTTGCGCTCCTTTACCTTTAATCCGAGTGCAGCAACTATACTCGGTTTCACAATAACTTGGCGAGCTGTGGAGGCTGCGGTACCCCAACCCAACAAGAGCGTCGCAGCAAGGCACTTGAAAACACCCAATGGTCCAGTCCACAGAGACCTCGTTAAAGCCACAGCAAAAGCGCCGTCCGCGACAAGAAGTTGTTCTAGGGTTCCTTTTCTTTTAGTAGTGTTACGGTCAGCATCCTGAGACCGCAACACTACAGGACAATGAAGAAAGACGAAGACATCTTACATATCAAGGATACTTACTACAGACCAACAATTGTTTTTAGAACAACGGCTTTTGAACAATATTTAAACAATCGCGGCCATGTAATCGACCGCTCCCACTCAAAACATCGTCCTCGCATTAGAACCCGTCACCGATTCGAGGGTAAATTTACCGTATGATTGCCTTATGAACTGTTCCCGAAGAGCTCGGTGCTCTAGCGAACAGCAGTGTTGAGGCGGTGGATGTTACGAATCCAGAAGTTGGTTCGTTTCACAGCAGAGGAATTTCGGCCAGCAGGCGACCGCCGGTTCGAATTTAGCTTAGTGTCGCGAACGCTCCCGTGACTTAGTGTCACACGCCTCACTCCGACGCTCTTATTGGTTTGCGGGGGTCGTAGCCCCCACAGTTCGCCATGTTATCGTAAAATGGAGTATACATGGAGTATAGCATGCAGGAGTGCGACACACCGAAGCAGTTGAAGAACCGCACGAGCCCCTTTCCATTGCGCTGTTATCACTACCTCGGCATCTCGTAAATAGGGGTGGGAGACGCAAAATTACTTAGAATATAAATTAATTAAGGCCTGTGAGGAACGAAAGAGTGTTGAGTAAAGAAGAGTGTGATGTAGTAAGTTTCTTCAAATATTTTGATGCTCCCGAAAATGTTTAGACTCTCACCTTGAGCACATATGCGGAAAATTACATTGACCGATATATTTATTGACAAAGCATTCGCCATACTGCACTAGCAGTATGGCGAATAGAGCACACAAATTAACTGTGCGAGTATGAGGTCATTACCTTAAGAACGCAAGCTCCTAGTACCTCATGCTTTTGCTTCCTGGTGACCCTGTTGGACTTTAGGAGGAAAGCAGTTAAGGTGTATGTACCTTAACGTAACCCATTGGCATTTGTGAAACTTGGTAGTTATCGACTGAAAGGAATATTCTTTTTGTTTAGAGCCAATGTTGACAAAGTGATGGAGTACTCTAGCTACAAATGCTATATACGGGCAGGTGCATGGTGGTCACAACCTGCTGAGATCAAATAGTGAGGTGATCTCTGCCACACCGCGCTTTGGTTCATGCTGTGTTTCGGAGACTTGCTTATAATTGTACCTTTTTCGCTTCTGACAGTTTAGTGGTTTGAACAATATGCTTTGGGCGATCCTTATGTCGTATTGTAACTGTAAATAGCATGCTTCTTGGCTTCTCAGCAGGTGTCTCAAAAGTTACAGGATTATTAGAATTACAAAATTCATGTCCTAGCTTACCAGGAATTACACTCTTTTTCAATTTAAAATGAAGCATTCGGCAGTGTCCACAATAAAGTTGCAATGAAATGCATGCTCCTGTGCTTCAAGCAAATAAGCACAAATCCGGTCATTTCCTCATTAATTCCAGGATTTGAGTGTTTGTTGCCCACATGTGCCATGTTTAAACTAAAACTTGTGCCTTATTGACAGCAGGGATGATTTACAAAATTTAAAGTCGCTGTTCATGCATAAACTAATTTATTTTATTACTCTATACTAAGATAGTGTGGTTACACTTCCATGAAGTAGAATAATAGTGCAGCTTCTTGGTGCTTCAAAAATATTTTTGAACACGAGGCTTGAGAGACTAGAAGGTGGGTTTAACGCAATCGATAGAACTCGTTCAGGGTGCAGATTTTATTGGTTGGTTAATTGATTATTTGAAAACCAAAACCCTCTGCATTGGAAATATCGGGCAGAAACCGCAAGAAGATTATGCGCCAAGGACATACGGGGACGTTAGAACGCAAAGCTCTGGTTCAAGTGATTAGGGGGTTGATATAAAGCTAGCAGCTTTTGCGCTTCACTGCGCTCATCGAACGCGTTAGAAAGTTTAATGCCTGGCATCCGACCTTTGGCTTTCGCATCTCGAACGCGTTCGACGTGTGCAGTGGTGACAAAGGCAGCTAGCTTTGTGTCTACCCGCTAACCAGTCCTGTCACAGATCGGCATTCTGACGTCCCCGTGCGCTCTCAAATCCTCTTCTCCTATCAGTTTTCTGGCGCATACTTTGATGCCTCAATCTTCAGTGCTAGGAAGGACTATTGTTACTCTTATGAATTCTATATTTTTGCAATTCTGCATATTGAGTTTAATTTTATGGTCTCATTAGTTTATCAAATTAAAACAATTAGGGTCTGGGGTTGTTTCAATTGCAGAATATTTTTGCAATTGGAAGTCAAATGTTATGTATCTTTCATCATCCGTCAATGTATTTACATAATAAATGTTTATGTTGGTTTTCAAAACGTGAAAGCTGCAGAAGTTAGATGATCTTAAATATTAAGTCATATTAAGACAGTCATAAAAATTAAGTCAATAAACATTTTTCCAACTTTCGTGCACAACACCTTCCCGCCATTGCTTGCTCACACTATGGGCGTATATTGAAATACAGCTCTGTGTCAGTGTTCTCCGAGGTCTCGCATCTCGTCACAGCACTTCGTGAGCATGCAACAGAGACCAACACTGTTGATGCATGGACTTTTGAAAAGGGTCTCTTGACGAAATAAATACTGTACAATCTATTCTACAAGAACATGCAACGTCACTGTTTGTTTTGTTTACATTACTTTCAGACACCTATCGCAGGTTCATCAGCCTGCGACCAACTGTAGAAAGCACAGGCAGCTCGTTTCAAAGAAATCCGTCATTTCATGCAAGAGCTGCTTCCAAGCCTGAGACCGCAAGGGAAATAAACGAGCCTGCGGGGTTGAATGAATGTTCACAATTTCTCGAAGTAGTAGCATTTCTATGTGCATGCACTTTCTGCTATCTTGCATAGGCTTTAGAAGGAAAGCGTTTCCCTCCTGAACTTCTCTTTTTCTTCTCTTGTTTCCAAAGCCGGTGCAACTTGTACAAATTCACCACGATATCTCACATTTTGTTAAATGCATATGAACAACTCACTGCAATCTGGTAATTTGGAAGTACTGCTGCAAGTTCTATACAAAGCTTGTGTAAAAGTTGGACAAAAAACAGTTATAAACCACATGCAGTGACGAGTCATTCATGTGAAGCATGCGGTTAATACAACCGATACACACTAACACGCGTCCCTGACGTGGAGTCGCTACGGTGTCGCTGCAACTGTAAGTGCACATGCGCAGACGCTTCACGCCACGTGGTTCCTGTGCAGGCGCAGTGACCACCCGTACCAACCGTATGACCCATATGACCCGTATACAAGTTATCTACCTAAATGTCTCTATGATGAAAGTCCTACGTTTTTTTTTCAGTAGCCTTAATTTGCATGTTCTAGCTATCACCAAGACAAATGTTACAGTTTTACTTTAAGGTTACC
>JAZHYW010029422.1:0-17322 GCA_037355805.1 Ixodes ricinus
AATATACACAATCATACTTCGTAAATATGTTGAGCGCATAAAGGGAAGATGTATCTTTTATGGATTTAAAGGAGCCATGCTCTTTATATTTGTACTTTTAGTAACGTATAGCTCGAAAGTATTCTTTGATATTTTAAGCCTATCAAACACGCTTTAGTTGCATTATTCCCCTTTTTAAAACCAGGAAAAGACAGATATAATGCCTCTCAGTTATGGCCCTATGGCGTTGACTGGTTGTCAGGGAAAGACTTTTGAAAGACTTTTAAACACCAGGCTTATTTTTATTCTAGAAAGCAACAGCCTTTCAAGTATTTTTCAATCTGCATTTCATGCTACAAGGTTTATATCTGATCACCTTGTGCTCCTTGAAACTGGTATCAAAGAAACTTTTGTTAACAGTCAGTTTTACCTTTCCGTGCTTTTTGATCTGGAGAAGGCTTATGATACCACCTGGCGGTATGGTATTTTACAGTATGTTGTGCGCGGTGGTATACAGGGAAGAATATTCAACCTGCATAGCCATCTTTTTAAAAGATAGAACCTTTCAAGTGTGTTTAGTAACCACGCTTTCTTTCTCTTTTCTTCAGGAGGATGGTGTCCCCCAGGGCTGTGTTCTCAGTGTGACATTGTTTTTCTTGAAAATCAATTCCTTGTAACAGGTTACACCACCAAATGTTATGCACTCGTTCAATTTCGACGATGTTCAGATATCGTTTGCGTCTTGCAGTCTCTCCATTTGTGAGCGCCAATTGTAGATGACTGTCAATTGACTGACGAAGAGGGCCGATCAAAACGGGCTCAAGTTTTCGACAGAAAAGACTGTTGTGGTCTGTTTCTCCCAGAGAAGAGGACTGCTTTTCAAGCAGGGGCAGTGCTGCCAGTTAGAGCCGAACATAGGTTTCTCGGTGTCACCTTTGATAAAAAGCACCCCTTTGGTTCACATATTACGTCGATCAGATAGAGGTGCCACAAAAGCTAAATATTATGAGAGTTTTTTCGCACAAATCCTGGGGTACAGATCGGGTCTGTCTTTTCCGCATTTACAGATCAGCTATACGCTCAACTTTGGACTTTGACTGTATCGTGTATGGGTCAGCCAAAGCAACAACTTTAAGATGTTGGACCCATCCACCAGCAGGGTAGTGGGCTTGTACCCATCCACCACCAGGGTAGTGAGCTTGCAACGGGGGCGTTCCGTACGTCACCGGTGCCTAGTCTATATGCAGAAGCTAATTAATGGTATCTTGAGAGGCGCGAAGTTCTTTCTTGGTGTTCAGTACTCTTCCAAATTCTCTCTTTGTTAAACAATCATGTCCACTCCATCATACTATATATACTGTTTTAACGCACCTTTCATAATAGACCATATACTCACAAAACATTTTGATTTGTGCAAAAGCAAAATGTGGGACAGGCAGGGAGCGACGCCACCAGTGCTGCCGTTCAATTTGCTGGCCCCACTGCGTTGATTCGCGCGCTCCGATAAAGGACGCTACCTCTTTGTGTTCCACAATCCCGCTGGAATTCGGGCACCAAGATAGAGTGTATGATTGACATCTCGTTTTGCGTGACTGAAATCGTCGCAAAGTCCAATCAATACGCTTCACCAATCTCGGCCCGAGCTCTGTGCTTAACGAGTTTAGCGACCTCAGTCAGTGGTGTTGCGAGGGAGTATACTTTGGTTCCACTAGTGCCAGTAATCTTGTGCAAATTGAGAAACATCCCTACCCAATATAGTTGCATGCCCCCTTAACACAAAGCGGTTGGGCGATCTGTGCTCCTGGAGTTTGTGGGAACCCATTGTGTTCCTTCCCACCGCATCGTGCGCTGCTGATGCCATGTGGCGATAACATGGGAGAGGCGTCGCCGAAGTGGACAATCTCGTGCCAACAGCGGCGCTGCCTGAGGATGACGAGGCTACAAGAAGAACGAAGGGACTAGAGTTACGGCTCTCGTCTGCGCAAGATAAACCACAACGGCTGCCTGGCTTCTTGAGCGCGGGGCTCTGATTGCCTCCGCTAGCCGGTGACCTGCCCGGAGCTGCGGCCACCCATGGAAGACAACTGCCTGGCTTCTGGACCGCGGAGCTTGGATTGCTGCCGCAAGCCGGCGACCTTCCGGGAGCCTCAGGACGACAGTGCCCGTCGAAACCAGAAGCGGCCACTTGCCCGGAACCACAGCCACTCATGGAAGACGTTTGCGCGCCTCCAGACCATCGGGAAGCCGAGCAAGGACGACGTTTCCGCGCTGCCCGCCGCCTGCCCCGACATTGACGTGAGGCTTGCCTCGTAAACATTGTTGGGTTAATAAACAGTTAACCTAGAGCGTGTGTCGTGTCCACTCCGACGAACGGGCGTTAAATAACCCCACAAGTTTTAAAGGGGAAGCATTAGGCCGATGCGATGGTAGGTGAGGCATGTGGCTAAAGTGCAAGTTGCATAATCGCGAAAGCGCCGGCAGCTGGAGGTGACGTGACCTGACGTCCTGGACGTCGTCCTCGCACGCCGTCCTTGACCTCGTTTTAGACGTCCTCCTTGAGGTCGTCCTAGAGGTCGTCCTAGATGTCATTCTTGACGTCGTCTTGCGATTTACTTTCTTATGGCTGTCACCTTATGATGTTCCTGTAATCCTATAAACATTGACAGTAACGCGATAAATGCTGCCGCATTTATCGCGTTTGGTCGAGTAAACAAAGCTGCAGCAATATTTGTTAGGCCGCTGTCTTTCTAAGAATAATGCAAGAGTGCTGTCATTTTGTATATAACCACGGTGGAAAATTTAACTCTCTAGGCTATATATCTTAAAATATAGCAGGTACACTTTCTGAGCACGGTCGGGGAAGTTCAGTTCTGCATAGACTCTATTGTGCATATACATATACGTATATGCGCTTTATTGAAATATTGAAATATATGTACTTCCTTCTTATGACCAAGTAATTTGTATAGCTAATAATAATGCTAAAATTGAATGGATACAACTGGTTTTATCGCACTGTTTTTGTGAATTGGGTCCTTCTAACACTTTTATAATCCAATACTTAGAGGACATCAAGGAATTACAACACTCATATATTTATCCTCAGTGGGACAAACTGGAGTTCAGGTTGAATTTAGCGTTACCTCTGTTTTCTGGTACGCATACTCCTTCTTGCAGGCTCCAAGGTGGTGCAGTGTCGTTGTGAGGTTGCCGTGATACACCTGTATATAGAACGTCATTGATAGTCTGCATTTGCCAAAGTATGTATCTAAAACAGACTCTGCAGTCTATATCGACATTCTTGACAATGTGGAGGTATACATTTTTATTGCCCACTCTCCTATAATAACCAAGATCCACATTAGAAATATATACTATATTTTGCCAGTGGACATCCCACCCGTCGTCATACAAGACCTTGGCGATTTGGTGAGCACGCGGATGCGTCCAGAAGCAACACACACAATATTTGCGAGCGGAAAAGACAGCGGAAACTAAAACGTAGTGACGAGACTGCAGTAAACATAGCAGTTCCAATGTGCACGTTCTTGCTTAAATCTACGCTTCTCTCGACTAGGTCATATTTACTTATTTCCATCGGAGAGCAATTGAATATGACAGAAGTCATAGTCATATTGAAAACACCGCAACCGTGCACGGACAAAGCGAGAAACTGGATAAAACGAACGTTGACCAGCAACTGATGGTTTTACTTGGATACGTACGCATTCGCCCACTTATTTATTTTGAAAAGTAGTAGCTTTCAAAGACCCGAAAAGACGATTCTAGCCTTAGTGGCCAGTCGCTTGGCACTCCTCGGTGGTTTTAATTACGTGCACCAGTAACATTGTACAATTGTATTAGTGAAAGATTTTGGCTAGTAATATTTTATTTAGTAAATAATATATTTTTTTTAGAAACGTGTTGTGCTGCCTGCTATTTTTTCAAGGTTTTCACTCGAGGTGCACATCTTTCGAAGATGCCCGAAAACTAAATTGAAATGTAATTTTTTAGAAACAACTTTGTGTTTTCTTTTTTTAAATAGTACTAGAGCAGAAATGGCCTAGTGCCGACGTTTCTTGCTTGAAAAATATTGCTATACCAAATGTAAGACCTTGCAACCAATGACATAAAATATATTTCTATAATAAGCAAGAGTTTTAAAATATAAGCGATCAATTTACCTGCCCTGATAAGCTTAGAGTTTTGTTGTAACTCAAGGCATAATATGAAATAAAAATTCTGAAATCGATCACCATATGTGGTCATTTTAACAAAGCTTCATGTGTGTGTTAAGCCATGAAATAGTTTCTACCTAATTTGTCTCTCTGCATTATTTAGATAATATGGTTATATATTACGACAATTGATGCGAGATGAGCAGCTGAAAGGCTGCATGTTCCAGAGACAAAATCTTCAATGCAGTTGAATAACGACTTTTTGGGGGCTAGTTGGTTCGACCTTAATATTAATTAATTCAATTTTCATATTCTGTGCCTGTTCCACCCTTGTTTAGCACTCCCGCTATTTAGTAGATTTCATACTTCGTTTTGTAATCAGTGATGTGAAAAGCAAGTATCAGAAGCTCCACGATTATTGTCCCGAATATTTTTCTAGTTTCCCCGTGGTATTGTGGCAATGCGACCATGCGCGCGTTACGCGTTTTTTTAATCTACTACGCTAATTTGTTATTTTGGACATCTTGGAAACTCACGCTTTAATTAACAAAGATCTAGGTAATACGTAGACTCTTATTATACCTATAGAAACTACGTAAATGAATATAGATAGGTTATTGGGCGCCACGAAATTCGCTGCTTGTGTTGAGCACACTTCCGGTTGAAATTGTTTAATGCAGAACCGCCCGAGATTGTTTTTGAACACATCAATAGGTTTCTGAAATCGAATATTTGAGATAATTGAGCTTCAGTTAATAATTATAGCCTGGATACTGGACATGATCTCGTAAATGCGTAAAAGGAATGTCAACATACAGTCTTGACTGAACGTGAGTTATATCAACAAGTTAGGCTTCAGTTTGATAAGAAGGGAACGGCATGAAACTATAAAGGCGTGTTCGATCATATCTCTGAATCAAGTCATCAAAAATAATTGTTTTGATATTAATTCATCGTAGATAATGATACAGTCAAAATTAATCGAGCTAGTCTCCTTACTTTCCTGAAGTATGGTATAACTCGCACCAAACAATATATTGCAGACTTCTCTGCATAACAATTCACATGCTAACCTCATCACGAAAAGTGGATCACTATAATAAATAGCGTTTTCGTTATACTGTACAAAACAAAGAATGCGAAATTGTCTGACTACAAAGTGCTTTCTTTAGTGACAAGTGCTGATTGGTGGGCGAGTTGGTGGTAGTTGTACGTGAGAAAACATGATTGCGATTTAAGAGGACAGAGGAAGAACAGACACCACAGAGCACTAACACTTTGTGGTGTCTGTTCATCCTCGGTCCTTGTCTTAAAGCGCAATCATGTTTTCTCATGCTCTCTTTATATTTGAATATCTAAATTAATTTTTGATTCAAGGCATGTTAAAAATCGGTTTGCAGACACGGAGTTCAAAATGTCCTACCGGCCCCTTGTTTTTTGAGCTGTAGATAAATGTTAAAGCTGTGGGAGCCGAGGGTGAAAGACAAGGCAGAGGGCACGTGACAGGCGGTCGGCGGGGCAAGTCACGAGCTGGCGCGAGACAGTGCGAGCAGAGCGAGGCTGAAGCTGGTACAAGGAACGTCGGAGCCGGGCTGCCTGGCCTGGCCCATGGCGAACCCCGGAGCGGTTCACCAGCGAGGTCTGGAGCAAGACCGGTGGAAACGGCGAGCCCGGGCCATATGACCTGGGCTATGACGATCCCGGGGTGGTTCCGCAGCGAGACTCGGGCATTGATAGCCCGGGACAGCCAGCCTACGCAGCGCTGGCGTGGGAAAGGCGATCCGCAGGCCTGGACACGGACGCCGACTGTGAGCTCTGATCGACGGGCGACAACAAGGGTCGGCGTGCCTGGGCTGCCGGTTCTCGACGACGGGCAACCGAGAGGTACAGTAAACCCATTCACTGTCTTCTCGTTGCTGTTATGTCACTCCCTGGGTGACAGGCGGAGCGCATACCGATCGGGCGGCGATTACTAGTAGAAGGACCTCCATAAAGAACCCCACATTAAAATGGCGCTTCCAACGTGGGGCCCGTTCGGTATGCCTCTGCTTCTAGTCGTCCCCAGGGGGAACCACGGATTCGTTGAGCGGGCTGTTCACTAACGCTAACGATGCCCGTTGAGACAAGGTATGTTGGAATTTTGGCAACTTGTCTTACAGCAGAGCTCAGCAGGTGTCTCCTCGAATCGAGTACCTAAAGGGCTCGAAGGAAGAGGTTGCGGACGCGCTTTTTCGGGTACCCCATAATAGTGGTTGCCAGGAGGTGATGCAACCGGGGGAAGCCGAAGAGCGCGGTTAAGATGTAAGAAAGTCGTCTTCGGAGGCAGAGGAGAGCCACGGCATGTTCGCTGGAGGGCAGGATAGCGACTGGCAGGAAAGAAAACAGCCAGGACTCATTTCATATTTAGGATTTAGGCTTGGGGTGATGCGGCAGGCAAGTAAGTGCTTGTCGAGGCCCGGGGTGCAGATGGGTTTTTGTCAGTGGGTGTCGAAAAGACTGCGGGAATAGCAGTTGACACCGGGAACACTGGCGGACGAGATAGTCAGCGGGTGTCGGGTAAACCACCGTGGGGTAAACTAGCGGGAATTGCGGTTGACACCGGGAAGGCTGGCAGGCGAGTTGATGAGCACTTTGATTTGCAACCGCTGGGCCAAGACGGCTAGTTGCTTCGCGTCACCACAACAATCCACGAAGGGCAGAGGCGATTTATAGGATAATTTCTCGGCTTCACTCTGGCCGGTCGTGGCAGTGACAGCAAGACTTTTAATAAGTTATGTCGCGTCACGACCTGGCCGGGGATGAGGCGGTAGACATTTAGGTGGCTTGTAGTTGTCCAGCTTGCCTTGAGGCGTGTACGGGTAAAGCGGGCTTGCTCGCTGATTTGCCGCCCCCTCCGAGGACAGATCAGTCCCTTGAGCTCGTATACACGTGGACGGAACGGGACGCTGACGCTTACATCGAGTAGCACACGGTATATGTAGCCGTTGTGGAACGCGGGTATGGTATATGGCAATCCCGCCACAGGCTTTGGATCCCTTCGCTTGCGCAAAAGATGGACTAGGTTTACACCATCGTTACCTGTTTTGAAGGAAACTCACGCGTTGAGCAACGCAGTTAGTGGGTTTTCTGCATCGCTTGCTCCGAGGTGAGAAGGGCACCCGAGGTACAAAGATGCGAACGCCGTGTCTTACTTCTAGGCTTACTCGGCGGATACAAACGAGGAAGCTTGCCCGGTTCACATCGCTGACTTGAAAGGATACTACCGTTGTCGCGATGGGGAATACGTATAACATGAGGTTGCGGTAGGACACAAGAAATCCCCTGTTCTTGGCGACCCAGGAGCGAGCTCCGGAATGCGGAGTTGCTGAGTTAGCCGCATGGTACACGAACCCGTCGGCAAGCAATTCGGCGGTGGAGGCTATGGCAACTGCCACAGTCTGCGGCAGAGTACTTGTTCGTTGTGTGTTGTTTTAACACTTTCTTCTGCGCAGAATAGCTTCTTGGAAAGACGGCCATAGCCGGCGTAACCCAGGAAGCCCAACGGGAGGGAAGACGGGCCCATTCGTTTTCCCAAGTGCTCAGGGTGGCTGACAGTTGTTCGGCCTGACGAACGGTTCAGGCGGGCAGTTCTAAGCCAGCTGAGACCTCTAAGCGGAACGGGGCAAGTCCGTCTGCGTCGGCTGGACCAGCTTAGAGCAAGCCCCCTGCTGCATCGCGGTGAGTGGGACAGCGAGCGACAGACAGGTCGGCATTGTCTGCCGGCTTCGCTAGCCACCACCACCTACGCCGCTTTCGGACGCTGCAACGTGGCCACTCCGGCAACAGCAACAGCGGCCGCCCATGAAGTCCAGCGGCTCCCATGAAGTCCCCCGAAGTCCGGGCCTTGAGGGGGGAGAGTGTGGGAGCCGAGGGTGAAAGACAAGGCAGAGGGCACGTGACAGGCGGTCGGCGGGGCAAGTCACGAGCTGGCGCGAGACAGTGCGAGCAGAGCGAGGCTGAAGCTGGTACAAGGAACGTCGGAGCCGGGCTGCCTGGCCTGGCCCATGGCGAACCCCGGAGCGGTTCACCAGCGAGGTCTGGAGCAAGACCGGTGGAAACGGCGAGCCCGGGCCATATGACCTGGGCTATGACGATCCCGGGGTGGTTCCGCAGCGAGACTCGGGCATTGATAGCCCGGGACAGCCAGCCTACGCAGCGCTGGCGTGGGAAAGGCGATCCGCAGGCCTGGACACGGACGCCGACTGTGAGCTCTGATCGACGGGCGACAACAAGGGTCGGCGTGCCTGGGCTGCCGGTTCTCGACGACGGGCAACCGAGAGGTACAGTAAACCCATTCACTGTCTTCTCGTTGCTGTTATGTCACTCCCTGGGTGACAGGCGGAGCGCATACCGATCGGGCGGCGATTACTAGTAGAAGGACCTCCATAAAGAACCCCACAAAGCACAACGTCGAAAATCAAATAATACTAGGTTCAACGTCGAAATATATCAGGGGGGGGGAGGGACATCCAATTGTTATAAGCCTCTGACTCGCACAAGAGAAGTCGAAAATGAATATCTACGGCACCGATCAATTCACGAGCATTGCACCAGTGTTCGGAATATATTGGGGTTTGATTCGAGCTTTCCAAACAATTTAGTGTGTGCGTGAAGGTTTGCTTGCTTTATTTATTTTTTATTTTTCCTTTGAACTGCAGAAATCAATTTAAGGGCTTTGCATTATATATAGCTGTATGTTAAATAGCTTGTTTGGGGTTCATTGATCACAAGAATTCATTACACATCGCTTCTTACGAAAAGAAGGAGAGGATAATAGTTTCCTCTGATTAATAGTTAAGCTACTGTTTTTTTAAAAGCACTCATATCTACACCTGCTAAAGTTGAATGATCGGTGGTAAATATTAAAACATATAATAATATATAATATAGGGATACGTTTGCTACCAACAAAATTACTGGTACTAGTAACCACAGTCTACAGCGACGGCGATCTCTAACTAGAAGACGTCAAGCTTTGTAGCGCGGGCCAACATCTCCGGAGCACTGCATGCGCCATTTCGGTCATACTACCGCGAACCGGTTTGATAAAATGTCCATCTTGTCAGTGATCGACACTGTTTCTCTCGAAGACAGAAGACCCACGTAGATGTCTAGGACGCAATTCAAGAGTGCTTGTAAAATACACTTGCCAAACAAAGTGCAGTGGCCTCACCCGTAACACCCCCTCTGAACGTTAAATAAGAGTTTTAACCTATCATGCGCGGTGTTCCTGAAACGAGGTCGGGGAGCGTCGGAGAGGGCCCTGACAACCCACCCGAATCCCGTTGCGGAAGCCGGGAAAGTACTCTGTTCAAAACATGAGGAAAAGCGAATCTTCTTCGGCCAGAGGTCGCAGCCACTGGACAAAAACATGTTTCCGAAAAAGAATGGTCAAAGTGCAGGCGAGTTGATGCGTATTAATAACGATGTTTCAACCCTGAGACTGAACAAAAGCTTGAAGACAAAATAAAAGTCACCACAGAAAGTGGACTGTCAGTTGAGACGCTTTCGTCCCTTTTTCTGTCCCTTCTATTTCGTCTTCAAGATTACTTTCTAGTCTTAGGGTTTAAATACCATAATTTAGAGCTTTCGCCGGTGTGGGCGAGGAGAAAGGCCCCCAGGGAAGGAGCTAAGAGGAAAGCATCTTATGACTCAGAGTCCTCCTACGCTTCACGTAAAGGACAGAGTTCACGACAAGAGAACGAGCGTTGCCACTAGCGGTTGCTATGCGGCCATCTTGGAAGGAGACGGAAGAAATCCCCACAAAACACACCACATATATTCATAAGAAAATTTAGGCGTTTTTAGCAGTGTTCACAGAAATGAGTGTGTTAAAATGTCAAGCAATTTAAATTTAAACAAAATTAAACACACACACACACACACACACACACACACACAAAACGTGCTATAGGTTGTAGTACATAATAGTTGTGTTTTAATGCCTGGGCAAAAGTGAGGCTTCCCAAAATCCACTTGAATTCTAATCAAAAATCAGGAAAAGCAGGAACATTCAAGATGAGAACAAATGTACAGGTTTTACTTACGAAACAAAATGTGCCAAGCTCGTAATGACGTATCTCATACGTCTGCCCATTTTTGCATTCGTACTTGCAACTTGGAGCATATCCCGGCTAGTTAACATGTAAAACAGTTGTTAAAGAATATATGTATATATAATATATGTACACAGAAGCCACAAAGCACACGGGTCCTTACTCCTTCTAATAGCCTTGGGATGTAATATATATTTTTACACTGCTGATAGCCAGGAATTAAAAAAAGTTGTGTTCATGAGTGTTCACACGGTGTTTCACGTACGGCATAAATCATTAAAAACAAATGTTTCTTGAAATAATAATCGTACTCTTCTTATTACAGAACACCGCGGACGTTTCCACCGCGGTGTTCAGTAACACCGCGCCAGCGTTAGTATTTCCCATTTTCGGAAATACTAACGCTGACCCTTCACTTTTTTCTTTCTTTTGGCTTTCTCTTTTGCTTAATGTCAGTTTGCTGCCTTTTCTGGCCTTGTTAGGTGGACAGTGTTGGCGTTTCCCAAAAGAAGACGTGTGTGGTTTTTTCCGAGAGTTTTGCTAACGAATTCATTAAGAATTCATTAATTTATCTTCCTGCAATTTTTTTCATCCCTTTTTTGTACTTTGCCTGTCAGAGTACGTCGACGCCCTTGGATACGGTCATCCCTATCACTCGTAGAAAGAACCACATGCATAACACTCGTGGAAGACACCGCATTAAAATTACTCGTAGTGTGAACCGCGTCGATCGTTTTAACTACACAGAAACATCACGGTCCAGGCACCGTTACTACGGAGACGAAGAGCGAAGAACAACCGGTGGAGGAATAGCGGCAACTGAGCACGCCCGCATTCCACCAGACAGCGGTACAACTCCTCCTAGGTGACAAAGCCGTACTGCTGAATGAGATGGCATCATCAGAGAAGGCTAACGCTTGGCACAGATTTGACACGACGATTGCGGCAGCGTTCGTCTAAAACTTGACTGAAGCCGAGCGCGGAAGCCGCACTCGTTTCAATCTGTGTCCAGCGTTGGACTTCTCTGATGAAGCCATCTCATTCAGCACAACGGCTTTGCTATCTAGGAGGTGTTACGCGGCGTCTCTTCCTCCCTGGCTCCAAGCCAGCTGTGCGTGTGACTGCCGAAAACAAAAGGGCTCGTTCTGACAAAATATCGGCCGTGTCTGTCAGTTTGTCAACGCCGGGAAGAAAGGGAGAGGTTGACGCGTGCTGACGTCAGCGCTTCGGCGCAATTAAAGTGTCGCACGCGTCACCCTCTCCCCCTCCTTCTCCCTCTCTCCTTGGCGGTGACAGACAAAAGACAACGCCGAGTACTCGTCGAAATGACTGTTACAACGCTAATGCATTAAAGAAGAAACATTGTTAATAAGAACACAAAATGAAATCAGAAATAGCATTTTTAAATTCAGCGCTCTCGATAGTACCAATGGAAAGTGTCTCGTCAACGACTGGGAGAGTACATTAATAACATATATTTGATTTGCTTATATCTTAACCTTTCCTTCAGGCTAGAAACGCACTTCATAACCACGCAACGTACGCATCACATAAGTTTAAAATTTTGTCGTACTGGCACACGCCCTAGCGACCTCGTGGGTTTTTTTCGTCGTGCTTGCTGGAGCCTTGTTCAATTGTGTTATAATTGAGATCATAAAATATTTATGGCATAATGTCTTTAAAGCATATCTATATGCGTGGTAAGTACATCCATTGCAGTCCTCGAAACGGTCGTTAAATATATTTAAATGATGACATATAAAGTCATTGTACATAAAGTATGTAAGGCGGTTTGTTAAATATTTATGTCGAGATACACCTTCTGAGTTATTGAAAATGTTTTTAAGGAAATCGAGACCCAGATGACAGGTTTATTAATTTGGTTATAAATTAATATGTTAAATTCGTTAGAATCAAATGATCTTTCACAGCATGATGAGAGCCTAAAAAGAGTTTAAAATATCTATTTCTAAAGTTGCCGAAAATGCAGCAGCTATTAGTTTACCACATTTGGTTTTAACGCTTTTTTTAATGATCCACATGTTGAGTTAGAGCAAACACGGAAAGTCGGTGGAGGGCAACGTCTGGGAAGTACGGTTATTGTGCAGTAGTTGCAGCCTCCCACGCATTTATATTGATTACCGCAATCTTTGAAACCTACATAACTGCAGTGTCGTGCAGCACTAACATACCCGTTCGATGAATGCATTTCTGCAATTTTTTAGGTTGTTTTCACAGCAGTATTTAAGTAGTTATGCCACGGGGCTGGAGCAAAGAAAAATAGATAATCTTGATCCAACCATATTTTGAGCATAGTTCTTCAAGCGGCCGGCTTGGCGTCTGGGAAGCATTTTGGACACTATTATAGGTGATAACTGTATCGAAAACCTTTTGTCCTAATAAAAGCTATTTTTTATAAAATGCCACAATTCATTTGAGAAAAGAGCCGTGAATTATTCATTATGAGGTGAAAAGTTTCACCTTAAATTGCTTCAGCCAGTGAGTCCACGAGGCCACGTGAAACTGATTTATGAGGTCTCTTATCCATCCAAATTAGCTTCACGTCTTCAAACGTTTTTGAAGCAAAAACTTCCATCTTTGAGGTGATTTCGTTATGCTTTTCCAACATTTGTTTTTATTTCACCATGTTTAACCTGTAAACCTCGTCTAGACCCGAGATTATATTCCAATGTCTCAACTCCAATGCCGACTTTCTATTACTGTACATTTTGCGGAAATGTCAGATCATATCCCCGAGTACTGTAAGCGTTTGAGGTTATTTCAAAAGGAGGTAGGAGCGAGTTTGGTCGAGCAAGGAAAGATTATACGAAAATCTGTGTTGTCTGGGGTCGCACAAGGGCTCCGCGACAAGTAATAATTCAGTTAGAATATTAAGGAAAAAAGATTAATTCATTACGAAATTAGTTCTATATCATTGATATAGAGAAAACTGGCTCAAGATTTTAGTCTAGCATTCTTGTCATACTTAGGCTCGAATTAGCCCAAAATATCCCAGTAACTCTTTAATACATAGCATCATGTTTGGTGCTATTTATTATGCATATGATGTTTTTGTGTGATTTCCACTAAAAATAATTCAATCGCTGATGATATTTTATTTTAAGCACAAAATATAACTTTACACCATCAAGGGTGCGAATACAGTGTCCAAAGGTTAACACCTAAAGGGCGCCACAGCCACATCCTTTGGGTGCTAAAGAAAGCCGTGAAAATAGAGTGGTGGCAATGCTAGGACATTTCTAGACATTTGATTTGCGAGGAACAAGTTTATTGCCCTCACGTTACACATAAAGCTTTCACTTGTCAAGAGATCAAATACAGACGCAATAATGGAGCATTGATGCCACAATGACGACTTTGTTTACGGCAAATGGTTTGTCTTGACACTTTTCATCTCTGCTAGGCATCTCACGATTGCCCCTTTCTTCTGCAGTGTGGGTAAGGTTTGTCAGGTCTAAGTTAATTAAAACGGGCTTGCGCACTCTGCTTTTCTGGTAATGTACTGCGCCAGATAAAATAACGAAACATAACACTTACAATTTTTTACATATTTTCTTTGCTGTTTGGAGGAATGTCCACATTGAAACTACTACATTATTGTGCGATGCGCTTAGGTTATGGGATGGGAAAGGTTCGATGTTTGATAAATATTATCTGCATAAAAATGTTGTGGCTCACCGGCGATAACCTCGTGTTTTTTGACGACTGCTTCGCAAGGTATACCATGAAGGCTAAATTCGAAGACGCAGTTGTAATTTAGAAACGAAGTGCGCTCAATGACAGTAAATAACATCAAATTAAAAAGAAAGGTACTCATGCAGAAATTATTCATATGTGCACAGATTTCACTTGGAACTGGATAATCGTTATTGGGTCAAAAGTTAGAATTATACTTACGGCTGGGTAAACGTTGTTTGATGGGCAAGTGTTGGGATCATGTCCACGACACAGTATGTACCCTGTTGAGCGGAGAGTACAGAATATTAGTGAAAACGTTGACCATTGAACTTGTTGATTTATTTGCTTACCAAACAAACCAACGATTATATAAAAAAACGCCCAAGTCATCGTTTATTTTTTTCAGTACGTAACCAAGCTCAAACGTGAACAAATATAAAGGGACGAGAGTTGCTAACTGGTAGGACACGTGTAACCAGTTTGCCTGCAGGAAATTCGTATCCTCGGTATTTATAGGCGAAAGATGGTGCTATTTTTATTATTCTAAAAATAGCAAAGCGACCGTGCATGCTATGTTCTATTGTCTCTCGCGAAAGCGAGGTGACATCTCAATGCGTATAAGATCTTTCTATGGCAAGTATTTTCATGCGGAACCCATAAAATTGATAATAAAACAATTAAGAAACGGACTAAAATCGCGTTGAGTGTAGAGGCGGCGGAAGAAGAGCCATGGAGCGAATACGGGTATGATAAACATAATTTGTATGGGATAGAGAAAATTCTCGCGCACTAACAGACTCTTGCCATTCCCAGAAAAAAGACATAATTATACGAGAAGTGTTTAATATTATTTTTGAGGAAAAAACCATCAAAACACGAGTGAATTTTAATCTGCTGAGAACAACTTGAAAAAGTGGAAATTTTATTGTTTTCATTTGAAATGTATTATTTCCGAGTTATTTTTTTATTAAAACACCTGATGCTCCTTTCAGGTATTCAGGAGGTATGTTTTCAACTTTAGCATATTGCATTTAACATAAGATTATGTTCCAAAGAATGGTTAATTAAGAACATCAAAATAACAAGTCGGGGTGACCCCATTTTGTTTTGTAGCAAACCTAAACAAGATTCACATCCTTATCTTAGCTAACCTTCAATGCGGACGCAAAAATAAAAACATACCTTGTGTTATATTTTTCATACTTTTTATCCTTTTTATATTACTAATTAAGATCACATATCCACGGCATCTTTTTCTTACTTATAGAGTTATATTCAAAAGACCTTAAGTGAAATACAAGAAGTAACTTTGAATGGCTCTCATCTCTGCCCCTGGAACCATTTAAAAATTAATTTGTGTGTAAGTATAGTCTCTTCTTAAAGCGTTTCTTTAAAAAAATATGTTTCTGTTCAAGAGTTTTTTTTGGCATATATAACTTTCGTCTTTAATACATTCATGGGTGCATTTAATTTAACATAAATAGTATAGTCATGGTTGAGAATAAAAATCATGATGATTAAAATCATTATTTATTTGATAATTTGAATATTGGCTTACTTTCCTTTATCTCTCCTGGAAAAACCATATATATTGCATGACTACTAAGGCAAACCGAATGTAAGGTTTTATCAAAGGCAACCTGAGGTATTCTCTTATAGGAGGTTCGAAATACTCTGTACCTAACCAATATAGGACCCAATCTTGAATATACTTTCGGACTCTGGGATCCTTACCAGCAGTACTTAATCAAGAATATAAAACCTATCCAAGAGTGATTCGTCAGCTTTGTATGAAGTACCTTCCGGTGCTATCAAAGTGTGACCGCCCTGAAATCTGAACTTAAGTTGAAGCTTCTGTAATTTCGTAAATAATGCTTCCGCCTAAAACTTCTATACGCATATTTTTAGCGGTGTGGTTTTGATAAAATAAAATACTTCAACCTCACTTCATTTCTCACAGACGGGACCACTCAAAGAGGCAATACCTTTCTCATATAAATCTGTCATCTTCACAAACTCGTTGTTTTTCATGCACCACTCATCACTTGACTGAGTTAACAAAACATATAATGTCACAAAAAAGTATATTTTCTATCCTTGCTGAGTTTTTATATCTTCACATATATATTATTTTGTGTGTATTTTTTATTTAGCGCATAATCCTGTGTCATAGTGTACACTGGTTTCCGTGTTTCGTGTTCGCTTAAGGCAGTGCGTGCTTTCTCGAATGCGTTTTGGCAGTGTTTACTTGTTTGCCCCTTCACAACTACAATGCCCTCACAGGCGCTGGTGGGGTAACAAATAAAATAAAGAAAGAAATATAATTAACTTGAAATCACACTAGTCTTACTTCGATAACGTCAACATACATCACCTGCTTCATAGCAAGAACGTCATCTGATTGGCACCGTCTTCCGGCAACTCTGGTAAACATATAATCCACTGAACTAATCGCAACGTTCACGACCTATAGGGGCTAGCTCCTACGAAAATGGCTTTCAACTGGATGATCGTCGTAGGACAGCAGTACGAGGTTGGGTCAGCGAGTCGAAGTAATTGTAATTCTGTGAAACACGAGCAATGTAAGAGTCGTACCTCATACTTCCACGTTGGGAAAGTGTAAGCGATCACGTTCATGCTGTAGCCGATCACCCAGCAGCTAGAGAGCGGGGTTGTCACACCGCAGCCCCACCATCGCTGAAAGTTGCGAATTTAAGAAGGCATTTGCTATCACGCCGGACAAGTATTTTATTCGAACAACTTGCTTACTTTGTCTCTAATTTTTACTGTGTTAATTTTTCGTGTCAATTTATATACCCTCGCCTTCTGTGAGGCCAAATGGAACGTGAAAAACTTGAGATAAAAGAATAAATACATATTTTTAGTTACCATATGTGTAATGATGCTTTCCGCGCATATTTTTTAATAAAAAATATCTTAATTAATAAATGTTTTAATTTGATGTAATATGAGCAGATTTATTCAATACATGTTTCATTTTACGTATGACATAACTGTGGTTCTGCTGTGGTTGGTAAATTGGTAAGTATAAGCAGAAAGTGGTGCTCTTCTGCGCTATTCAAAATATTAAACTGTTTTCCGATTTACTACATTATCCCTTCCCTATTTAGTGTCCTGCTGAAAGCAAAACAACATAGGAAAAGAAAGAATCAAAACAAGAATTTATATATATAAACTTGAAAGTATAAAACAGCGAGGACGAGGACGGGAACAGGACATCTTTGATTTAGCAACAACATAAAATGGCACAACGAAAAACCGCCCCCAAAGGTCTCAAAGAGGGAAAGGAGATAATAGTTATAAAGGAAAGGGAATACACTAAATATAAAAGTTTGAAAAGCGCTGGCGTC
>JAZHYW010029424.1:0-19093 GCA_037355805.1 Ixodes ricinus
CACTGGCTTGAGCAATATGCTATTATCGCTAAAAACATCGACTAGACAACAGCGGATATCGCAAAGTTTCCTAGAATATTTTTTATAACAGTAAAAAATTATGAATAAGCAGCACTTAAACTCTTGGATGCATATAAGTTTTATTTCACGGCTGTACAGTTTCTTTGCACTGTATCATTAATGCCACACACAAAAAAATCATTTTCTGCTTTTCTTGACAAAAAAAAAAGTAATGTTCCTGGCGGCTGAGATTAGTTGGGTGTCATAAAACGCAACTCAATTAGAAACTTTATATTGCTTTTAAACCTTTTTTTCCACAAAGTGTTTCAAAAACGTCAGCCGTGAATGTATCCGTCCTTCGGAAGGAGGATTTTCGTGGGCAATAGAGCCTCTTTAAGAATGCCGCACAATGGCTGTGCATCGAGATTCAGTAAGACCCTTCCCTGAGGACGCAGTGACGTGTTTGGACGACCTTGGCGGTGGAGCAGCAAATGCTATGCACGCTCCTCTTCTACAACACCGCCATCAACCAGGGTGATGCTGGCAAGCGGCCGGCAAGTTGCTGTCCATAAGACAATCACCAGCATTGCCATCCGCGCTGTCGCTTACGCCATAGTTCGCTGCCACGGTCGGCGCTGTGTCAACTTGCCCCAGACCACCGAAAAGAGGGCGGCGCTGCAAATTATTCGCCGTCATCGGCAGCATCGACGGCATTTTCGTCTCCATCAGGCGCCCCTCTAAGTACGTCCCGATGGTAAACAAGGCGCTGTACATAAACCAATGTCTTCAAAAAAGTTTTTTTTCCACCGGTACTTCAACCTACACAGCTGTGTAGGCGTTGTGTGATGAATGTCCAATCCTATTAATAAACATAGAGTCTAGCAAGAGCATTGGGGCCTGTTTCTCCTAGTGGGTCTAGAGGGCTGGGCAGAGCGATGGGAAATAGAGAAATATTTAAGCTGCGTCGAGAAGCTGTACTGTTTGCACAAAAGCGTGCAGCTCATAAATTATTATAATCACAATTGCATTTATTATGTGTCACAGTAAAACGGCAGGGCGGCACATACCGTGGAGGCCTTTGGCGCATCCAAAGTTTGGGAGTACTGAAATACATAATGTTAATGAGAGCGGGGTATTTTTAGCGTTCGTGTCGTAACGTAGGTGCTAATGAGTAGTATAATTCGGGGGATAAAAATGTAACTGTGAGTGTAGCAATGATGCGTTCATCTCGCAGCCATTCTCTTTGTTGTTCTAGATGTCCGAAGCCCACATCCAGATCCTGGCGGTCGACCCAAGGATACCTGGATCGACGCACGATACCTTTGTTCGGAGGTCCTCATAGGTCAAGAAGGAGTCGTGTCGGCAGGCTCATAAGAGAGGGGCAGAATTTGCTCGGTGACAGCATTCAGCCGAAACTTGAAGGTTTTAGTCGGAGATTTTGTCATTGGCCACCACGATGAAATCATGTCACGTTTATTTTCACATAGCCACAAAAACCCGGTGATGTACAGGACATGAATGAGACAAGTAATGCGGAAAGACAATTTCGTTCGTTACATAATTGAAAACGTACCATTGCATAAAAACGGCTTCAGTAAAAATAGGTTAAGTTGTGCATACGAAACCTGGAAAGGTTTTTCTACTCGTAGAAGTACATACAAACACATCCTTACAAAAACATCGGAGCACCCACAGTGGCGCCTCAGTTGCGCAGTGGGGTGTGCGAAAGCAGCGCGACGTCCGCCATAATAAAGAAAAACTTTGATACGCGATGTTGTCGGCATCGGTGGGAGTCTACGTTTGTTTCTTTTTTCGCATTGTACTTGTTGATTTTACGTCTTGCTAGACATGATTGACTTAATAAACAAGCATTGATACTGCGCAAAACTTCGCGTAAAGCATACGGTGTGCAGCGATCCCTTCTGCATGGATGCAGCACGCAGAATGAACGTTAAAGCCTTATTTACATGACACTAGTTTGATTGGCATTTTGGCTTGAATCGTCACTCGTGCTGCAAAAAGAAGCGCAGGCAGAAGCTCTGGTGCTCGACGTCAAAACAGACACTTTCAAGCAGAATCAAATTGTGCGAGTCAGGCGTGAGAGCTGCACAATCGCCACCGGTTACAGCAGCCAACAACACATAGTATTTACCTCTTACACCGACCCAATTTTCCCAGTCGCCTCTCAAGTTTGCAAGTCTTTAGAGACCCAAAGTTACTTCGTAGCGCATTTATCGTGCAAACGGTGCATATTGTCACAAATAACAGACGACGTGGAAGACGAAAAACTGAAAAAATTAAGGATTTAATTGGGGGAAATATGTACCAGAAAAGAAAATAAGAAAAGACGTCGAGAAAGCACCAGCAAGAATCGACGACGGCCCCAGCAAGCGATGGTGCATCGACGAAACAGCTGGCTATCGCGAGAATGAATAAGCAAATGAATCGACAATACGATACTTGGTTGTTTATCTACTGTGCTAGCATCTCCAATATTTAACCTTGAATGGTTGGCAAAGAGCTAGGGCGAAACTGACAAGGCATACTGGACTCTTTATCGTTTACGCTCCGGGTAAGAGTGTACGGGAATCTCCTAGATGGAGGAAGGAGCGTATCTTCTTCATTAAGCACGCGGCATTGCTCCCCTCTTTAAGGTCACATCGCCCGATGAAACACAAAACAAAGCACAATAATGGTAAACTAAAAATTACACCATCTTCCCGAGGGGAACCATGGGGTGATGCGGAGCATCGCGGATTGTAATTAATTTATTCCCTTCTTGACTGATTTCTTTTCGCCGGCCGGATTTAGGCTGCGGCGGACGCGAGCGGCCAAGAAACGCTAGCAGACGACAGCCGCAGAGTTGCGGGGAAAGCCCACCCCACTGGAAAGCTCTGGCGTGGCGCTGCGACCCGCGCGCCCAAAACTATCCTCCTTTCACTCCTCCGGGGAACGCGCGCTACCGCTGCTTATATTCACACTTGAAGGAGAGGAGACTAGAGGAGAGAGAGTTGCGCATGCGAGCGCGCGCGGCACGCAGCTGGTAGAGAGAGAGAGAGCGGAGAGAGTAACGCGCAGCTGTTGGAGAGAGGGAAGGAGGAGAGTTGCGCATGCGTAGTGTGAGTGCGGACTACCGACGCCGCTGGACATAGACTCGAGCAAGAGATGCTCCGCATCTAAAAGTTATCTCGAAAACGAAAAGTCATCAGTGCTACAGAGCAAAAAACGGCTTGAATCGAATGGCGTGAACCAGCTGGGGTTGTAGCCAACGTTGTAAAGATGTTTGCATTATGTCGTGCACCACTTCGTCTTTGAGCTCCCCGACGCGACGAAGTACCTTGTACGGTCAGAAGTACCGTTTAAACAGTTTTCCGCTGACGCCACAACCACGAAGGGGTGTACGCACTACCACCCTGTTTCCGAGCTCGAAGTGAACGTCCCGACGACGAAGGTTGCAGCGGCCAGCGTCGACACGCTGCTGGTCTTGAATCCGGAGTCAGGCGAGCTGACGGAATTCTTCGGCCCGTTGAGTAACCATTGGCGCGCTGACGCTCCTATTATCAGCTGGCTTGTGGGGCAGCATCGCGTACAGCGTCGTCGTTACATTTCGACCTTGTAACAGTTGGAAAGGTGTAACTGCAGTGCTCTCTTGGACTGTCGTTTTGTAGGCAAACATGACGTGGGGTAAGACCTCGTTCGAGGTCTTCGGCTCCACGTCGACAAGCATGGCGATCATTTCGGCAATGTTCTTGTGTAATTTCTTCGTCAGCCCGTTAACTTGCGAGTGATATGCCGTGGTTCCACGATGGCCGGTAGGGCTCAGAGGGAATATCCCTTGTGTCAGTTGCCACATGAACAATGAGCCTCGGTACTTAATCGGGACTTGGGGAGCGCCGTGTCGGAGGACGGTTTACTCGACGAACAACTTGGATACTTCCACCGCGGTTCCCAACGGGAGTGCTTATTTTTCGGCGTACCGGGTGAGGCAATCGGTTGTACCGATTACCGGAAGGTGTCCCTGCGTCGACCGTGGGAAAGAACCAAGTATATTCAATTCAATCAACTCAAACGCTGCAGTCGGAAACGCGATCCGCAACAGGAGACCTGCCGGCTTCATCGGCGGTTTCTTACGTCGCTGACACTCGTGGTACGCTCTGACTGTAGAGATGGATAGTCTCTCAGAGCTTAGGCCAGTAGTGCTTCTCTAGAAGTATTGGGGGAATCCTGATGTAGCCAAGGTGACTATAGGTTGGGTCGTTATGGCAGGCCTGAAAAATCTCTTCTTGAAGACTTGTAGGAATTACGAGGAGTCGCGTCGAGTTGCTGCTCCCGAAGTTCTTTTCGTAGAGAGTACTGTGGCGGACGGAAATGTTGTCCGTGCACGTGAATGTTTCAGGGATTCATTGCCCGTCGTCCCTCCAAGTGGTCGATTATTGCGCGCAGTTGAGGATCGACTTGTTGCAGCGCTGTCATTCCGTTGACGCTCACTGCGCCTAGAAAGCGATCGTCGTCATCGTCGTATTTGGTGCAGCCGGTAGCTGACTCGATATGAGCACTGGAGAGGCAGTAGGCGTCACTGTGCTTTCAGCCTGACTTGTATACCACGGTCACGTCGTACTCTGGCAATTGTAGGCTCCATCGAGCTAGGCGTCATGGTGGGTCCTTTAAAGTTGCTAACCAGCATAGCGAGTGGTGGTCCGTGACCACTCTAAAAATGGGACATGTATAAGTACGGGCGAAATTCTGTGAGTACCCAGACTTCGGGAAGACATTAATTTCGGTCATCGAGAAATTTCCTTCCGGGCTCTACAACGTCCCACTAGCGTAGGCGATCACGCGCTCTTTACCTTCTTGATGTGGTAATGATGACTGAAACGTGGTATAGAGATGATGATGATTTTTTTTTGTTCTTCCAGGCTACAATAACTTCTTTTTTGAACCGGAGTCATAGTCGTGGTGGTGGCGTTTCATTGCAAACTCCTGCCTCTGGTTTCGAAATACTCTGTAATTATTCTATCATGACCCGAGATTATGAGATACTTTGTGTTAAAAAAAGCAATCATATTTACTCTGTCTCTATATCGTCCCCCAAATGGTAATGTTTCCTGTTTCATGCAGTTTTTAGAAACGTTGTTTTGTTTTTCTCAATCAAAAAAGGTGCCTCTTGTTCCTGGGTGGTGATTTCAATATAAATATGCTTGAAGATTCTCATTTCAAAGATGATTTTCTTGCTTTATTGACTTCAAACAATATTTCCAATGTAATTATCCCTCCAACACGCGTCACATGCACCACATCGACATTGCTTCATCTATTTCTAACTAATCATTATGGAAATAATATTACTACTTTTGTGCTTAGTATTGGGATCAGTAATCACCTTCCAATAACCATGTTTCTCAATAAGAATATATAAAATAGCACAGCTCCAAACTTCCCAACAATGCCACAAGACATAAGTTCAAGGACACTGGAAGAATTTAGAGAAACGATCAGCACTATAGACTGGAGTCCTGTGTTTAATTCTACAGATGGTGATGAGTGCTACGATTTTTTATAAGTACTTTCAAAAATGCTTACTCCACCTCATTCCCAATCAAATGCACCAGTCCAAACAAGAAGACTAGGAAGCCATGGGTAAATGGTCGCCTTTTGAAACTCATTAAAAAGAAAAACATACTTTATGACTCTTTTGTGAAAACACGAGACGAGGAAAAATTGCGCGAATTCAAAAAGTTCAGAAATTTTGTAAACGCTCAGTTAAGACAAGCTAAACAGCTTTATTACGCGACTAAATTTGACGCATCCTGTTTAAGGCACCTCTATATTGTCTGGAAGCAACTGTATGCTTTTCTGCGTAGCCCATCTCATAATAAAGCCATCGTTAACATGACTATAAACAATAAAATATTTCCGGTACTGAACTTGCAGATAAATTCAATGATTACTTCGTGAGTGTCGGGAATAGCACTCATAATGGCAATGCTAAAATAACATCTCCCGCACTAGCGAAACTATGTTTTTTAATCCCACGGATACTGCAGAAGTTTCCTCGGTGTTTATGTATATGAAAAATAGCCGTAGTCGTAACTGTGATGACCTCTTAATCAGACCCGTTAAATTCGTACTAGATCTGATATTACCATGCGTAACTCATTTGTATAATCTCATATAATCATCTAGCGTATTTCCTAAAGGCATGCAAGTGGCTAAAGCTTATGTCCTCTATAAAGGCGGGGATAAAAATGACATGAGTATTATCGCCCGATATCTATTCTTCCTGATTTTTTTCGAAACGACTAGAAAATATAATATATTCTCAACTATTAACCTTTTTAAAACATATTTGGTGTTGACGGACTCACAATTCGGCTTCAGAAGGTGTAGATCCATAGAAACTGCGTTATTAGTACAAAAAAAGACAACATTAGAAAATTTCGAGAGAAAAATTTTGACCTTTGGGGATCTTTGTAGATTTCAGTAAGCGTTTGAACGGATAAATCACATAACTCTTCGTGATAAATTAGAATGTTATGGTATTCGAGGGGTTCCGTTATCACCCATTTCATCCTATTTACAGCACCGTTCCCAATAAATCTAAATTAATAATTACAGATCTCCTACGCAGCGCATTAACTCCGGGGTTCCTCAAGGAAGTGTTTTAGGCCCGCTATTGTTTATAATATATGTTAATGATATTGTAAATATTGAAATGTCTGCTAAATTTATTATATACGCGGGTGACACCAGCATATATTTTCCTGATTCTGGAGAATGGGCACTCACTTTCAAAGCGAATCATTTTTGAATAAATTAAAATCAAGGGTAGTAATAAATTCCTTCTTATTAACACATCGAAAACTAAAGACAGTTTTATTTCAGTGTCCAGGATCACACATTAGGTTGTCACGCGATTTGTTTTCGGGGATTGTAATGATAGAGCGCGTTGATAGTACGAATACGTTGGGGGTAATATTTTCTTGTCACATGTCTTGGAATAATTATGTTACCTATACTCATAAAAAAAGCTATGCAAAAGTTGTCGGAATAATAAATAAATTCATACACAAACTTCCGGTAAATATTAAAAAACTAATTTACAATTCGTTGTTTTACCCTGTGCTTTGCTACTCTCACCTGATAGCTAAGTTCGACCACAAAGGGCAACACTGACAAGTTACACCTATTACAGAAGAAGGCACTTAGTATAATCGAAAACGTTCAACGTGACTATCATTCCCTCCTCTTTTTAAAAAAGCACAAAGTCATTGATATAACCTATTTGTATGCGCAAACACTGATAGCTAAATATCAACGATTCGTAAGGAAAAATAATGTCATTTCTTTTGGGTCTTGGTAATCTAGAAGCAAACGAGTTGGTATACCCATCGCGACATAGGCCCTCCTGGCGTATTACATTTTTCCAGGACAAATTTCAGTCTACAAAGATATCGCCACCAATCACCACTTTTACTAAACTCTCTGTCTTCCTGTGATAATGAAATACACTCTGTTAGTCAACGTTTCATTCAACAAGCTTTATAATAAGTAACAACCTCTTTTTGGTATACTGTTGATTGATGAATTTGAATTCTTGATGTTTTCTCTTGTGTTTATCCTCTGTATCGGTGTATGCCTATGTATGTCTGCGCATATTCGTTCTTTTTGTCTCTGTATGCCAGTGCCGCTTTTTCCTTGTACTGGGGCGCTGGGACTCGTCAAGCTGCAGGCCTGCAGCTTTTCTTCCAGCGCCCCTGTCACAAATGTACTGTTTGTGGCAAAATAAACGAATTTGAATTTGGATTGGAATTTCTCTTTGGACCAGTATCGTGCCATGTAATATATTGCTGGCGTCCGTGTGAACTTCTGTTTCGTCTAATTAGTTAAAGTAGACAATCGGTGGCGACTGGAATTGTCACTTTAACTTGTCGAATTCTTCATATTGTTTGTCTCTCCACTCAAAGTTCGCGGCATCTTTGGTGAGGTGCGTGAGCTGAGCATAAAACTTCGCGAATCCCGAACGAGCCGCCTGTAGTACGCGCAAAGTACCAAAAATCTTCGGACGACCTTCTTGTCGGTGGGCGGTGGAAATGCCGTTATGGCGCGAGTTTTTTCAGGGCCAGGCGGAACACCTTCGTTGAACCTGTTGGCGAACAGCCTCGGCGATGGGGAGGGATGCCGAAGACTAGCGGCCGGCAGCAACTTTCGGAGTCCCTCCCGGTTGACGTCGCGGATCATTTGGGCAGATTTTTTATATCGCGACCACTGACGTCAAAGCGCAACGTTAAGGACACGGTAAGTGTCAATACACAGGCAGGTCTTTGATATTGACTGGCTCTGGCAGACAGCGCTCTCTCGATGTAGGTTGCCTATGGTCTCCAATTCTTAAACGGTCGCCGGGGTTGCGAATAGGTCCACCGGAGATTTCGCACTTCGCGCCTTTCATGATAACGCGGAACGTCTTCTCGTCGGTAGCTTGCGAGTCAGCGCCCGCACTTAGGCGTAGCACATCTTCAACGAAGCTGATTATGCTTTCGTTGGTGGCCTGAATCCGTGTTTGAAGCAGGTCCTCTGCCCGGCCGTCGGTGTTACCTCGTAAATGTGAGCTTCAACTCGGCAACGCAGACATCCCACGACGGAACGAAGCCTCGTGGTTCTCGAACCAGTGCCTCGTTGTACTCTCCAGAGAAAAGTAGAGGTTCCGCAGGTACTGCTCGGCTGTTCATCCGTTATGGCGTACCACGCGCTCGTGTTGGATACAGTCCTAGACGTCCTAGTGGATCTCGCCGTGAAAGGACGTCGGCGTACGACGGGCGACGAGAAGGCAAACGACGGTGGACGAGCCTCAATGGCCTCAACCACAGTGGTGGGGCCATTGTTCGTAACGTTCAGTCACGCCTCTCCCCTCACTTTTACACACCGCCACTTCGCGTCAGGCACAGCGAAACGCCAGACGTCCTTGGTCAGTGTGTCGCAGGTCAATCTCGGCGGACAATGTCGCCATTAAAATCCGGATGGGGGCAGAGAGATTCCTTATTGCAAGCATATTGGCTTCCGTGCGTTAGGGGATAATCCCATAAACGCTCGAAGCTGGGGAAAAGACCCAAAGCACCCTCCTTTGTCCAGGAGCGCACCAAGGCTGTCGGGACGACGAGGGGCCAGATGGTAATTACGTCCAATGTTGACACTTAGTCGGTCAACTCGATAATCCCTCGTTAGAGGCCACGATGGCGATCCAAAGGCGCCTCACACCTTGCTACTTGGACCCAGCTGACCGGAGCCACCTGGCGACGACCTCTCCAGGGAGTTCACCTGTGGTGATCGGACTGAGAGACGTAGATCGTCTCTTGGGGCTTTTCGCACCACCGGCTATATTTAGTTTCGTTTTCTTCCTCCTCTGGGGGTCCGAAGATGCCCGAATTCCGAGGGCTGATTATCGTTGCGGCGGATTCCTGGAGTCTCGGATTTCTCCACGGACCGGCTTCTTGATCCAGGGAGCTGGGCTTGCGCTGGGAGGCTTCGGAAGGGTAGGCGAAAGGTAAGAGGCGAAAGGTAGGAGTCTGGGAGGCTTCGAAGCGGAGGCACGAATAACAAACGATGAGGCAGGAGAAGCGAAATGAACTAAGCACTTAAGGGTGGCGAGCTTGTGCCAGAAACGGAAAAAAAGTACAGATGTCCAGAAAACACCACAGAGCATCAAAAGCAGCAGCAGCAAGTGAGGGTGTTCCGGCGTAACCGCTGAGTATCGCGAGAAAAAATCAGTAAATATATCGGCAATACAGCGCGGTCACGTGACGTCTATTTTTCCTCTAAGCCTAGCGGGGAAACTGAATGGGTGCATAGGTCATGTGAGCTCTATTTTCAAGGTATTTAGTGGGGAAAGTGAATTGGTGCATGGGTCTCGTCGCGTCTATTTTCAAAGTATTTAGTGGGGAAACTGAATTGGTGCATGGGTCACATGACGTCTCATTTTTTCCGCTGTTAGCGGGGAAAATAAATTCCTCGGACACTTCGATCCATCAGCGGAAACAGAAGTTCATATGGACGCGTCCAAAGACAAGACGGAGCAGAGAGGGTGACCGCTTACGCAAGTCGGGCACTGTCCAAGGAAGCGAAAAATTACTCAACAACCAACAAGGAATGTCTCGCTGTCATCTGGACATTAACCAAGTTCCGCCAGTACCTGTGCGGGATCCCGTTCTGCGTTGTCACGGATCACCACGCTCTCTGTTGGCTTGCAAACCTCAAGGACCCGTCAGGACGCCTCGCTCGCTGGAGTCTTTGACTGTGAGAATTCGACGTAACCATTGTGCATAAGTCTGGCCGCAAGCATAATGACGCCGACTGTTTGTCTAGGGCCTCAGTCGAATCTCCTTCCGAAAGCACCGACGACGACGATGACGCCCGTTTCCTCTGCGCAGTTACAGATACTAATATGGGAGCACTTTAACGAGACGACCCGGAACTTCGCGCCGTGATCGACCACCCCGAAGATCAAGAAAGTCCAGTTTCGCGAGTATTGGCCCGATGCTTGTGCAAGCTTCGTTCTTCGGTGGGGCGTGCTCTTGAAGAAGAACTTCGAACGAGCAACCCTGCATGGCTGCTGGTTGTTCCTGCCAGCCTGCGAGAAGAAATTTTTCAAGCATGCCATGACGACCCGATGACTGGACACCTTGGCTACAGCAGGACGCTCGCCCGGACTCGTGACAAGTACTACTGGCCGAGACTCCTGAAAACAGTCCATCTGTACACACGGTCGTGCCATGAGTGCCATCAACGTAAAAAGCCTCCGACGAAGCCAGCAGAACTTCTGTAGCCGATACCTTCCCCGACTACGGCCTTCCTGCAGGTCGGAATGAATTTACTTGGGCCGTTCTCAACATCGACGCAAGAAAATCGGTGAACTATCTTCGCGACCGATTATCTTACATGATACGCCGAGACGAAAGCCCTTCCATCAGGAACAGCGGTGGAAGTCGCCAAGTTTTTCGTCGAGTCCATCCTCCTACGACACGGCGCACCTGAAGTGCTGATCACAGATCAAGGATCATCTTTCATGGGACAGCTGACTCAAAAGGTCCTTCGGCCCAGTCACACCAGCCATCGACGAACCACCGCTTATCGTCGGCAGACAAACGGAAAGGCTCAACAAGACAATCGCCGACATAATCTCCATGTACGTCGACGTGGAGTAGAAGACATCGGACGAGGTGTTGCCATTAGTTACGTTTGCGTACAACACAGCGTTTCAAGAAAACCATGGGATTGATGCCGTTTCAACTGGTACACAGCCGGGCGGTTACCACAATGCTGGACGCCATGCTGCCTCACGTGCCGGCCGACGATGGCAGCGACGACGCTCAACTGATCACTCAACGCGCGGAAGAAGCTCGCCAACTGGCAAGAATCAAGATTCATGACCAACAGCGAGTCGACGCACCCCGGTATAACGTTCGTCGCCGGAACGTCCACTTTCAACCCGGTGACCGGGTATGAGTGTGGACAACTATACGGCACCGCGGTCTCAGCGAGAAGCTTCTAAAATGCTATTTCTGACCCTAAAATTCATCCGACGCGTCGGCGATTTGAACTACGAAGTTCTTCCCGATGGAACGCGCATATTTGAAAGACGCCAGTCACGCGCTGAGGTGGTGCACGTTGTCCGGCTCAAGCCGTATCGCGAACGATAGAACTTTTGGACTCTCACCAAAAAGTGAACTCGTGAACTGTGGCTCGCGATGCTGTCTGTCCGATTTGTTGTGGATTTGTTTTGTCTTTTCGGTTTTGTGCTGCATCTGGACGATGCAATTGTTAAAGTAAGGGATAATGCCACGAGCGCCCTTGACCAAGCAAACAACGCGCTCGTGGCCTAACGGTTAACGCGCTTGCCTTCCGCGCAAAAAGCCAGTATTCGATGCCTGGCCGCGGGTGGGCATTTCGTTGACCTTGATGTGACCTTCTGAAAAATTCGGGAATCGTGTTGCTTGTTTTAGGTCAGAATGTTCTACGAGTCGAATTTTCTAGGCCGATTGTTCTAGTAAACACAGAAATAAAACAGCGCAAACGAACACAAGGGCAAGTAGAAAAGGAGAAAAAGGAACACAGGCACAGCGCTGTGTCTGTTCCCCCCTCTTCTACTTGTCCTTGTGTTCGTTTGCGCTGTTTTACTTCTATGTTTAGCAATGCACCACCGACTAGCCCACCTCCAAACATTACTGCGATTGTTCTAGAAGCCCCGCGTGTACAAAAGGGGTCCGCGTGGCGAGCCGGGGTCAGTCTCGCCCCAGCGTCACGGTCCTGCTTGTTACGCCGCCAACAACGCCCCGCGACGCTCTACTGTTACCTACTGTTTCCTTTTTGTTTTGGGCACAAGTTCGCCCCATTAAAAGTTTAGTTTGTTCACTTATCATCGCCTCATTCATTGTCATTCATGACAATATTAATAATAAGAATAATATTATTCAATCAATCAATCAATCCATTTTATTGGCGGTCCAGGAGCAACCATTTGGTCTTGGTACTGGCCCAGAGTGACATGTAAATACTTAAAAACAAGGAACACGCTACGTTGCAGGTGAAAAATACAAAGAAATTCATAACCGTATAGACGGTGCCACTGGCTTGTCCAGAATCAGCGATAGCGTTCAGCGGAGCGGTGCAACGATATTGAGGTTGCAGATGTCTTCTTGACGCCGAGCTTTACTGGCACCAGTGGGACTCAAGGATACCCGCACGTAACGCCACTGGCCAAGAAGCTGCTTTATTGTGGTGTAAGTTTAGGGACAAAAGCCATCATTTTTCGTCTCAATCTCTCCATTTATGGAACTTGATGAGGCGTAACGTGGGGATCGCAGTAATCACCCCAGTGACTGGCATCCAGACGCAGTCGAGCAAGCAGATTGAACCCTGGGCAGTTACTGCGTGGGCGCGCTCGATTTGAGCTCGTGATAATTACTAGCTCGAAAAGCATTCGGGTAGTGGCCCGTGTCCAATCGCTGCAACGACGACAATAGCCGAGCCATAACAATGTCTGGAACTCACGGCGTCCTGTCTTCGCTAACATCAGCGTGCAGGCTGCGATCAACATTGGCGGCATATAATCGACTCCAGATCACGTGGCCGCTTGTTCTGGCTGCGAGTTGAGGGGGTGAACGCTGCTCGCTTTTCTTTAATTATTTTTCATTGACTTCTATGGCGTGGGGTAAAAAACGAACGCTGTTTCATAGGTCATTATTGTACGAAGTACAAAAATTGTTGCATCGCCCCTTTAAATTATAAGGTAAATATTTTGTTGGAAGCTTATACCTTAGTGCGCCGTCAACATGATGTGTATTGTCGGGAGAGTACATCACGCAAAAGGAAGAAAAAGTGTTTAACTGGCGAAGTTTCTCTCGCATTTTTAGTGGCCATAGAGCCCTCATTCTATTTGTAATCATCATAAAGTAGTTCTAAACTGAAAGTAAAATGTCGTTTCATGAGTTTCAAGAGTAAAACAAAATGCCGCCAAAAGTCACAAGAAGAAGATATTTTCGTCCGAGATTCACTTTAACATCTTTGTACCTTTCAGCTTTGCCGTAATTGGAACAGGTTTTTGATTGAGTGGTCAAAGTTATTCTCTGCTGGAGACAAGTATGTCCAGTTTTTCAGCGTAACCGTTGTAACAATCCAATAACCTGGGAATCAGACACAAATGACAAAATTGTATAAAAGGTGAACTGAGTCTTGTAGGTACTCTTAGGAATCCTAATATTCAGTTCAGATAAGAGACTTGGGGTGTCTATTAAGCTGTCAATGGTTTTAAAAGAATACCGAATCCGCATTTTCTCTACGTCGATGTAACGCAGGTAATCCAACACGTTCCGGAAATGGGTTCATAATTCAAAGTTTGCTCATCTCTTGCCAAATAGTGATGCTTTAAAATTGAGATTAATTTGTGCTGCACCCGTTCAAATCTCAGTGAATCGGTTTTACAGATTCCATTCCACTTCACCGATGCATGGTCTAGCTGCAGAGCGGCACAGCGAGCAGTAAAGGAGTTAAAACGTGCATGGATTGTTGAATTCTCTAGTCAGGTCACACAGAAGGCCAAGCACTCGTAACGATGCGCGAAACATTTTGCCAACGTGACCATCAAACTTAGGTCTGAATCACACACAACACCGAGGTCTCTCAATTTCTGTTACACGAGTCAATAAGGCCCCTCCTATTCAATTGGAGAAAACCGACATTTTGAGTTTTCCGAGAAAATGTCAATACTTTCGTTTTTGCACAGTTTTGACTGAGCCTGTTCTCCCTGCAAACTACTGTTGAATCTGTTCACATCTGCCTGTAGTTTTACGCAATCGTCAAAAGTTAAAATTTCACGATATATGTTAATGTCATCGGCGTGCATGGAGGAATAATGTATTGTGAGATAACAAGAGGGATATGAATTAACAAATATCGAAGAGAGAAGAGGGCCTAAAGCCGATCCCAGTGGAATCCTCAGAGCTAAGTCTAAAGGTTGCAGCACGTCATATCATTAACTCGTACAAAACCCTTCCTATTCAGCAGATAACTTCCAAAACCACTCGATTACGTTTTTCCCAACACCGTAGTAACACAGTTTAGAAAGTAATATTGTGTGGTCAACCAGGTCGAACGCCTTGCTTAAATCATAACAACCAACGTCAAGTTAACTTTGCTTACTAAAAAGCGGGATGCTCTAGACGTAAAAGTAACCAATTTTGTTGTTGTCGACATGCCAGAAACAAAGCCATGCTGACTGTGAATACCTATATTCTCGAATGAGAGATAATATTTTGGAATAACCATTTCGAAAATCTTCGAGAACGAGCAAAGAATGGAGATCGGACTATAATTGGAAACGTCGCCACTGTTTCCGGACTTGAAGCACCAGGAACAATTACAGCGAGCTTCCACGCGTCTGTAATTATTCCGGATTTTAGAGAGTTATTAAATATTTCACAAAGTACAGTGGTTAATAAATCACGACATGTTTTAATCAGAGCTGCTGACACTCCATCGTGACCAGATGATAGCTTAGGTTTCATTTTCTATGTGCACTCCGTAGCGTTATCTTTGTTCACACAAATCGAGTTTCGCAGGTCGGTAAGTCCTTCCGGATGAGAATCAGGAAAGGAGGAATCAATGTGAATACTGTAAGCAGAGCTGGAATGATTAGTAAATAATTCTGATGCATTTTCTGTAGTGACACCCGCTAGAAGAATTGTATTTCGAATATTCGTTATTTATGTACGCGAGCCGACGTAATATTAAATAATAATAATAATATTAATAATATTTTCTTTTATTTCTGTCATTTCATTTTTTAAATTTATCTAAGATAACGTGATAACACTATAAGGTAACGGGTCTCTCGAAGCTAGTAGAGTCTCGCAGGGTAAAACCCCGACATGTAGAATGTCACAAATGGAATACCACACAATTAAAACATGGATCGCTATTATACAAGAAACAGAAAATGATCACCTCAGAATATCATCAGCAACCATATTAGACACAAAATATTACACGGCAGTACATTATTTAAAATGTACAATAAGTTAGATCGTAAAACTGTATAATATATATATTTTTTTTTAAATTTTCTCTTAGTCGCAGTTTTGAAGAAGTGGTCATGGATCTGTTAAACTTTATGACGTAAGACCGCTCTGGTTTACCATATCTTGTAAAACATCGGGGAGTATCAAGCGATCAGAGGTACGTAAATCTCTGCGGGGTACAGAGGGATGTTTAAATTCACTACATCAAGAGTGAGAAAGCATAACTACATTGCGAAAAAAAGTGAATGGAAGTTTAGGCAGTTGTAGATCCCCAAAAATATCAGCTTCTGATGAAAGATCACAATCATAAACCGACACTTCTTAATACATTCCTAAGATTGCTATCAATTTTAGTTTGCGATATTTCTGCCCAGTTACCAAGTAATGTGATGCCATACCTTAGTATACTATAATCAAGATCATCAGCGATTGATTTTCTTCCGGCAAGTGGCATAAATACCCTAATATTGCAAAGTAAGCAGCCCACGCTGCGAAGCTGAGGAATCAAAGAATATGCCAGAAGTACTTAACAGTGTCAACATATTTCAGAGAACATCATGTATAATATCACGTATAATTAAGGCAGTTCAATCTGTGTAACACAAATGATGGGTCCAATTCTACATGTTTCAGCTGACTCCTGAAGCGACAATTCTGGTATGGGATGTGTTAACAGCAATATATCTGCCACATAAAACCAGTTCGGATTTTCGTGCCAGAGTCATGTTGGCGATACCTGCAGAGCTTGGCGGTAATTAATGTGACTAGATACAAGTAACGCATCATCCGGATACTGAAAACATTCCGCATCTAGTGAGCCATGTTCCAGACCACCATTAACAAAAATATTAAATAACAAAGAAGACAAAAGCGATCCATGGAGCGCACAGGCTTTTTAGCATCAGCCAGCTTACTTTTTGAAATCTGCCTATAGATACGATTTCGGGGCGCTCAAAATGTTTTTAAGCAATGCGAAATAAGATAGTCCACTGGAGAACGTTATTCTGCAGTTTCCAACGGAGCATATTATGTTGTCAGTGTCAAAGGCCTTGGCGACATCAAGAAAAATGGCACTTGAACGCCAGTTTCGATCAAAGAACACCGTGTAGGAGGTCAGAAAAGAGCTTCCAGCGGTATTCAGGTGCCTTTTCCAACAACGGAACCATACCTGGTATATGACGCGACGGAATGTTGGAGACTTCAATGATGCTTGAGATTGTACGATACAGATGCTTTTCCGAATCTCCTCAACTAGCAGGCAAGATAGAAATTGGGTGATACCACTCAGCTTTTAGGCGATTCTCCTTGAAAACGGGCGTCACCAGTGTGGTTTTCAGTTCAAGTGGGATGACGCCAGAGACAAAGAACTCATTTATCATGGTAGCGCGTTCTAGAGCTTGTCCAAAGTTTCGGCAGAGAGACATTAATACGAATTGTATCAACACCAGGAGATTTATTGCGTTTTAAGAGAACACAAAACGGAGTGTAGCTCGTCTATCATGAGAAGAGGAGGAAATGCTGAGCTGGATACACGAATAAAGCGTTCGTGGCATGCAGTTTGGAAATAACTGCTTTCGGAAACCCCGATGACACAGCAAAACAGTTTGTGAAAGTCGTTTCATGACTAATTGCAGATATCTACCAGAAGTGTTTTTGAAGGGAGGAAAAAAGCGAAGCCTTTCCTCCACGACTAGTACAATAATCAATAAGCTCTTATGTTTCATGTGGATTTGACCCTGTTTCAATTAATCTTTGACCACAGCAAATTCGTTTGGCAGACCGTATAATTAAATTAGCTTTGTTCCTAGTTCAGCTTCGACACTGCTTTTAACTGCGCAAGTATCTCTTGGTAGCAACGGGAAACGTAGCCACAACGTATCCTATTCTTTGATTGCAGTCATAATATCAAAATGAAACCATGGCTTATGAGACCGTCGTTTGACATTAACCTCTTGCTTGGCTGCGCAGTAAAGATGAAAATACTTGAAAAAGCTTTATAAAACATTGGAGGTTGCTACAGATATCAAGAGTTCGTTTCAGTCAAAGGCAGCGCACCAGAAATGTGTCGCTTTACCTGTATCCGTGATTGAAATACACGAAGAATCGCGCCTGCTTCCTTGCTCTTTCGGGTGCCTGTGCGCCTAAACGACAGCTGCAACAAAGTAATGTTCGGATATTTGGTGAGTTATTACGGTGGATTAGACAGACATATCCGGAGCTCGAATATTTAAATGGTCAATACAGGACACTACTAATTTTTCAACCAACTAGTTCTTCTCAAGCGGGCACGGTGATAATATTTTCATTACCATATTCTGGAGAGTAGAGTCGGATAATCAACACACTCGCTCGATTTATAAGGTTTAAGGAGTATCTGTATTTAAATCTGCCAATGACGCAAAATTGTCTTCCCGAACGAAACTGGTTGAGCACAAAATCTAGTTCCAGCAAAAAAGCGAAACACTCTCAAGCGGAGACAGCAAACCGCTAACAACAACAACATAAAAAAACCTGGCAAAGAAATTGGGACAGCTAGCGTTTCTGCATGAACGAGAGATGTGCTCCGGTGAGTCGACAGTAACATTTGTCTTCGACGTTGTATAGCAATCTCACCACCCCTACCACGATCACGGGGAGTAAAAATACTTCTTGTATCCGCATCGAGGCTCCGGTGCAGTGCTTTGCAAAGATCCCACAACAATTTCAGTCAGAACGAAAACATTTATCGACGCGGTAAAGGTAGTAATTGCTGCATCGCCGGTAATTGTTGATTAGAGGCGATGCCACCGACAAGTCGGGTTGCGCAGAGTTCAGCCCGAACGGCCCGCGCCCAAGTGCCCGGCGAGCGCCCTCGCGGACACCCCAGGAGCACTCTCCGAACGTTCGCCATCTTTAACGCTCACCTCTCCGCCGCAGGGGATCAGGCGAGGATGGGAGAGTACGAATGGCAGCAGGGGCCTGCCCTCCCCTCTCGGCGCCTTTTCCTCCTCCTCACTCAAGAGGCTGCGCTCTAATTCGGTGTTACAGTGGATTGTAAATGCGTATTTAATTTTTTTCCGCTAAGCTTAGCGGGGAAGCAGAATTGATGCATGGGTCACGTGACGTTATTTTTTCGTTGTGGTGATTGTTGAGTGACCCACGTGCGAAGTGGCTGGCACAGGAAGCACGTGCGGACGGCTCGAGAACGCACGAGATAAAGACGTTTTCCCGACTGGAGCCTGGACTGGATGGTCGCTCATTTCACAGCTGTTTGTGGGCACCCCAACCTAGGAACTCGACATGGTGTCAGAAGTGGCCACGTCACGCCAGGCGAGGACCGATGGCGAAGAGCGCCAGACAGAATCCGTCGGGATTCTTCGCCTCCTCCAGCAACCGCCGCCCGCGGTTTCGCCGTTTCGTCGGGTGGCCTAGCTGGATACAACTTCGATGACTACCGCTACGCGTCTGGTATCAACGAGCGAAGTGACGAAGGGCGCAGAATCCGTACTGCTATATTCCATGGGCAAACGGGCAAAGAGCAATACGTA
>JAZHYW010029425.1:0-16229 GCA_037355805.1 Ixodes ricinus
AATCACCCTAGCAGATCTCATTTCGAAAGTTTGAATGTACTGCATGTGTATAGGTTATATAAATACCCTTTATGCCTGAGTTACAAGTCCGAAGCTCATGAACAATATATATGTCATCTTGTCAAGCTAGCGTCTTTGACGAGGATATTGCCAATATATTCAACTCGCAACATAGAAAACTGGAACATGCCAAATCGCAGAACAACTTACGGTGCGCAGATGTTATCGAATGTATTACCCAGCCTACTTAATTACCTGAACCCTCAAAATATGGAACTCCCAACATCAACACCGAAAGAAATCCGATCCCTTTTTGAGCGTGTAATTTGATGATTTTGATCGATCAATGTTCTAGTGTCCTGACGTATGTGTAGGTATTATGTATGTTCGCCATAAACTTATAAGTTATCATAATTTATATAACAGTGCTCAATCATGCTCTCTATATCTCCGAATATGTGTGCTTTTTGTTGTGATAATCATATTTTTTTATTGAATTGTTAGAGTTGAATTTGCTCCATTCTGCAATGTCATATTTTTCATTGTCGGTCTGATAGACTTCGCTATTTTTGTTAACTGAGCTTGTATCTTTCTTTCTTTGTTTCTTTTTTACTTTGTGTTCTTTGTGAGCTGCCAGTGCTGCTGGTTGTAGGGGAGGCGGCTGAGGACTTCGTCAAGCTGCATTTATGCAGCTTTTTTCCTCGGTCTCCTTCCATCATGGATGTGATGGAGAAATAAATGTATTGTTATTATTATTATCGAGCCCTCCAGCCGGAGGCTCCCGTCGACCTGCCACCACCGGAACAACCGACGGTGAGCTGCGCCGCCATGGCCCGACGACCGCCACCTGCTGCCCGTCAACCTCCTGCGCCACGACGACGGGACGCACCAGCACAGCCGTATCCCCGACGTCTCGACGATCGACCTCAGTACGTCCGGCAAGAACAACCGGCGCCCAGGAAGACCGACGTGTGGCGAACGGCCGATCGACGCCCGCTGTGCTACCACTGCGGTGAAGCGGACCACATCTACCGTCGATGCCCCTACCGCCAGCTGGGCCTACAAGGGTTTGTGCCCAACGACCCTCGACCACGTCTTGGAGAGCGACCTCGGGACATCGAGGACTACCTCCGCCGCTCTTCATCTCCCGAGTCGTCTCCCCGCCGAGGATTCCGCTCACCGTCTCCCCGACGCTCGCCATCGCCCTTCCGCCGGTCTCGCCGAGACAGCCTGTCACCCATCGCTTCCCGTCGGGAAAACTAGGCGCGGCAATGCCGGGAGGTGGTGTTGCCGAAGACGAACGATGCCAAGATCCTCCAAGATCGTCGGAGCCCTCCCACTCTAACGCCGCAACGCCCCGAAACGACGTTTCTGCAACAGTGTCGAATAACCTCAACGTTATCATCGACGGCCACGACTCGACGGCACTCGTCGATACCGGAGCAGACTACTCCGTTTTGAGTGGGAGACTGTCTCGTCGCCTTCGGAAAGTTACGACGTCGTGGGACGGACCGCAGATACGAACCGCCGGCGGACATCTCATCACACCTGTCGGCAGGTGTACTGCTCGCGTTGAGATCCACGGTGAAACCTGCCCTGTAAAGTTCGTCGTTCTGCAAGACTGTTCGAGGGACGTCATTCTCGGAATGGACTTCCTGTGTGAATACGGCGCCATCATCGACCTTGCGGAGAACAAGCTGACGCTTCGGAAACCTGTTCCATCGGCGGAAGATCCCAAAGCGACGTTAGCTGCAGTGCGAGTCCTTACCAGCCACGTAAACCTGCCGCCGCTGTCGAGCGTCTTTGTGCCCGTCGGGACCGAAGAAGCCACCTGCGGTGTAGCACTGTTGGAAGGAAGCGTCCAACTTCTCCTTGGACGAGGGATTGGCATTGCAAGAGGCGTAACCGAGCTCCAGGACGGGCGTACCGTAGCCCTTGTCACCAACTTCCGGCAAGAGTCGCAGCACCTTACAAAGGGTACAGCTGTGGGCTACGTCGAGGAAATTCAGGACTCAGCCGTGATCGCCGTGATCTCAGAAGACGCCTCTCCGACGCAGCACAAGAGAACCACGCCGTCAGAGCTCGACATCGACCCATCCCTCCCAGCCCCACAGCGACGACAGCTGACTGACGTTCTCGCTGAGTTCAGTGAGTGCTTCTGCCACATCGTCAAGGCTACGCCAAACAGCGGTTGCGAAGCATCGAATTGTTACTGACGATGACGTGCCCCCTGTTCATCAGTCGCCGTACCGAGTTTCGGTGAAAGAGAGAGAGTCATCCAGAAGCAGGTCCAAGAAATGCTTGACGACGACATCGTCCAGCCCTCAAACAGTCCGTGGGCTTCACCGGTAGTCCTGGTGAAAAAGAAAGACGGGACTCTTCGGTTCTGCGTGGACTATCGTCGACTGAACGCCGTAACAAAAAAGGACGTCTACCCGCTGCCACGCATCGACGACACTCTGGACCGGCTGCGCCACGCCCGATACTTTTCGTCGATGGACCTGAAGAGTGGGTACTGGCAGATCGAGGTCGACGAACGGGATCGTGAGAAGACTGCCTTCGTCACGCCGGACGGACTGTACGAATTTAAAGTGATGCCGTTCGGACTGTGCACAGCACCGGCGACGTTCCAGCGCGTAATGGACACCGTTCTTTCCGGCTTGAAATGGCAAAGCTGTCTCGTCTATCTCGACGACGTCGTGGTATTCGCAAGCGACTTCGACGAGCACCTGAGACGTTTGCGAGCCGTGCTACAGGCTATCCAGAATGCTGGACTGACACTAAAGCCGTCAAAATGTCGGTTCGCTTACGGCAAGCTCAAATTCCTGGGCCATGTCGTGAGTGCTCAGGGTGTAAGCCCTGACCCTGCAAAGACATCCGCTGTCGCCGAATTTCCGAAGCCATCAGACAAGAAAGCCGTACGAAGATTTCTTGGGCTGTGCGCTTACTACAGACGTTTCGTTCGCGATTTTGCCAAGATTTCTGCACCGCTCACGCATCTGACGAAGGACGACGTGAACTTCCAGTGGGGGAGGAGCAAGAACAAGCGTTCAACGAACTGAAGGAAAGACTCCAGTCGCCCCTTATCCTCGGACACTTCGATCCATCAGCGGAAACGGAAGTTCACACGGACGCCAGCAACGCCGGACTCGGCGCGGTACTCGTCCAAAGACAAGACGGAGCAGAGAGGGTGATCGCTTACGCAAGCCGGGCACTGTCCAAGGCAGAGAAAAATTACTCAACGACCGACAAGGAATGTCTCGCTGTCGTCTGGGCGTTAACCAAGTTCCGCCCGTACCTGTACGGGATCCCGTTCCGCGTTGTCACGGACCACCACGCTCTCTGTTGGCTCGCCAACCTCAAGGACCCGTCAGGACGCCTCGCTCGCTGGAGTCTTCGACTGCAAGAATTCGACGTAACCATTGTGCATAAGTCTGGCCGCAAGCATAACGACGCCGACTGTTTGTCTCGGGCCCCAGTCGAATCTCCTCCCGACAGCACCAACGACGACGATGACGCCCGTTTTCTCGGCGCAGTTACAGATACCGACATGGGAGCACTTCAACGAGACGACCCGGAACTTCGCGCCGTGATCGACCACCTCGAAGGTCAAGGAAGTTCAGTTCCGCGAGTCTTGGCCCGAGACTTGTCAAGCTTCGTTCTGCGGTGAGGCGTGCTCTTCAAAAAGAACTTCGGAACCAGCAACCCTGACTGGCTGCTGGTGGTTCCTGCCAGCCTGCGAGAAGAAATCTTTCAAGCATGCCACGACGACCCGACGGCTGGACACCTCGGCTACAGCAGGACGCTCGCCCGGATTCGTGACAAGTACTACTGGCCGAGACTCCCGAAAACCGTCCATCTGCACACACGGTCGTGCCATGAGTGCCAACGACGTAAGAAGCCTCCGACGAAGCCAGCAGGACTCCTGCAGCCGATACCTGCCCCGACTACGCCCTTCCAGCAGGTCGGAATGGATTTACTTGGGCCGTTCCCAACATCGACGCAAGGAAACCGGTGGATTATCGTCGCGACCGATTATCTTACACGATACGCCGAGACGAAAGCCCTTCCATCGGGAACAGCGGTTGAAGTCGCCAAGTTTTTCGTCGAGTCCATTCTCCTTCGACACGGCGCACCTGAAGTGCTGATCACAGATCGAGGGTCATCTTTCATGGCACAGCTGACTCAAGAGGTTCTTCGGCTCAGTCACACCAGCCATCGACGAACCACCGCTTATCATCCGCAGACCAACGGGCTAACGGAGCGGCTCAACAAGACGATCGCCGACATGATCTCCATGTACGTCGACGTAGAGCACAAGACGTGGGACGAGGTGTTGCCGTACGTTACGTTTGCGTACAACACAGCGGTTCAAGAAACCACGGGAATGACGCCGTTCCAACTGGTACACGGCCGAACGGTTACCACGATGCTCGACGCCATGCTGCCTCACGTGCCAACCGACGATGGCAACGACGACGCTCAACTGATCTCTCAACGCGCGGAGGAAGCTCGTCAACTGGCAAGAATCAAGATTCAAGACCAACAGCGAGTCGACGCACGCCGGTATAACCTTCGTCGCCGGGACGTCCACTTTCAACCCGGAGACCGGGTATGGGTGTGGACACCGATACGGCGCCGCGGTCTCAGCGAGAAGCTTCTGAAACGCTATTTCGGACCCTACAAGATCATCCGACGCCTCGGCGATCTGAACTACGAAGTTCTTCCCGACGGAACGCGCCCATCTGCAAGACGCCAGCCACGACCCGAGGTGGTGCACGTCGTCCGGCTCAAGCCGTATTACGAACGATAGAACTTTGGACTCTCGTCAAAGAGTGAACTGTGAACTGTGGCTCGCGATTCTGCTGTCCTTTTGTTGTGGATTTGTGTTTTTGTTTTGTGCTGCATCAGAGACGATGCGATTCTTTTTTTTGCTTTTTTAAGGGAGAATAATGCCGCGCGCAGCTGACCAAGTCGGCAGCACGCCCGTGGCCTAACGGTTATCGTGCTTGCGTTCCCACGCAAAGGGCCACGGTTCGATTCCTGGCAGCGGAAGTACATTTTTATTGATCTCTATAAACTCGTGCATTCTGGTAAATTCGAGAACCGTGTTGCTGGTTCGAGGTTAGACGCAGCCGAATGTTCTACGCCGAATGTTCCAGAAGCCCACGCGTGTACATAAGGGGCTCCGCGGGGCGAGCCGGAGTCGGTCTCGCCCCAGCGCTCGATCCTGCTGTTTCGCCGACATCGACGCCTGCGACGCTAGCTTTTCTCTATTTTGTTTTGGGCACAAGTTCGCCCCATTAAACGTTTGGTTTCTTCAGTTATGCGCCGCCTCATCATTTGTCATTCGTGACAATATACACGTCTCTTGAAACGCTGCGACAATATCTGTCACCTGATTTGCCGTTGCGCAGCAGGGGGCCGAAAAACGGCCTGAACTTCCCAAATTAACTGCTTGTTGTTTGCCTGTCTTTGTCTCTAACTCAATGTAAGTCTTATTCCAAATGTTAACATGGGAATTATAGATGTATTTTAACTTTAATTTTAAAAAGATGTTATTCGGTCGAAAATGTATTGGTATGCTAATATTATGCGGGCTAAAATCGATTTCTTTTTTTTTCGTTGAATCAAGCCGAATTCTTTCGTCCGCATCATCGCATTAGAAACAACCTTACTAAATAAAATGGCTTTGCACACCTTTGACACAACTGTGTGTAACTTCCGAGATTGAAAATTCTCGTTCAATATGAACGCTGTCATGTAAAACAAAACACAGTCGGGGCCGGGTACGGGTCTGGTTCGGCGTGATTCGGGTTGGATTCACGTCGAAAAGAACAGTCGAGCTCGAGCCGGGTTCGGGCCAAATTCGATTTTGGTCGGATCGGGCTTGGGCTTTCGTTCAGAAAGCCCACTCGGGCTCGGGCCGGAATCGGGACAAGGCTTTATCGGGCCTAGTCGGGTCGGGTTTGAAATTCTGGCCCTATCTAATCTTTAACGGGCGGTACCATTGGATGCGGTACGAGCTGATCGAATGCAAATGGCGAATCGTCTGCAATCTCGTGCTGAAAATCTTCAAACATTTGCTGGTCATTGCTTGACTCAGGCGAGCTTGATTAATCGCACTCCATTATTTCGCACGGATGATCGCGAGCGCCTTCTGGCTGCTTATGACGCAAGGGGAAAGAGGCTCAAGCTGCTCACGTGATGACGTTTATACGGTACCTGACAGCACAACAACATGGCGGACCAATAAATTGTAGGTTAGTTTCAGTTTCTGGTGTTTCGTATTTCTACAATTAAAAATTATTTTAAAAGCTTTTGGGAAATGTATTCGCTGCTTTATTCTCAAATTCTTATGCTCTTTAAAAAAATATGGTCTAAAACGTTGAAACTGATGTCGGTTTGACCATTTAAAATATAGGTAGTGGCGTCACTAGGGGTCAGCAGCCCCGAGGAAGCGGCCCGCCGCGACAACCCCCCCCCCCCCTCCATCCCCTGCTCTCGTGACTCACCACGCCCCCCCCCTTCACTGCCCAGCCGCATCCCTCTAAGCGCTGCACCTGGGGCGGTCCGCTCTCTCCCCTAGATACGCCACTGAATATGGGTAAGCTAGTGAGCCAGTTATTAAGTTTCAGCTGCGATGTTGACATGGGTTCGGCGGGTCACTCACCTGCAGAATGTTGATCACTTGCTGCTCATTGCCCAGGACGTCCTCAACGACACGGATGTCGATGCCCACGAGGCCCCGACTGCTGCTCAAGAGGGACGTCGCAATGGCGTGGATCACTTGCGCACTCAGGGAGCCCACGTTTTTGTAGTCTAGTGACACAAGCTTCATCAGCGGGAGATCTTCCTTAGTGGTGTTAGTAAAGGCAAGAAACTGTTTAATATCTGAGGAAAAAGATCAAGCGCAGTCAAGTCAATGCTAATCGAATCTAAAGTAAGCTTCTTTGATATTTTTATTGATTGCCACGTGGTTTAGTAGACCTCTAAGTTAAATGATATAGTATTTGCATATGTCTCAAATATCTCGTACTTGCGCACACCCCATTTGCAGTTAGTTGGAGCCGCCTCGGTGACTCTAAAGCTAAGTGTCAGCCTATGCATCCTACAGGTGGTAGGTTTGAACTACGGCCAAGGTGCCACATTATATATGATGGATGCTTGTAATGACGGTGCCTTCATCAACAGTGATTTAGTTCGCACACAAAATGAAATAATGGCGAATTCGGGTTGTCGCCTCTCTCCTCTGACTTTTATTCAACTTAGCGCCCCTTCCTCGCCGCCAGAGCTACTCTGGATTCTTTTCAGCCGATCACAACCACTGGGCTCAGAGAGGTGTGACATTGTCGAACCAGTCACAGAAGTAAAACTTCTTGATATTGGTAATGGATAACAAAATAGCTTTACAGTGTACGATGGACAATAAAGCAAACATTACGCTCGCAACGTGATAACGAATTTGACCTCAATCCGAAAAATTTTATATGTATTTTGCTCTTTGCGCCGTCAGCCATTTTCGGTACCATCGCCCGGTCACGCCGCCGACGACGCCGGACTTTGGCGTAATGGGGCGAATATTTGTTTTTTCCAATTAAAAAGTCTTCTGACGAGGCCATCAGCCCCTTTTTACGGCAGTCAACGGTGTGCAGGACCGGCGTGATCATAGAAGGCAATTAGACAAGAAAAATTCAAATTACATTAGCTAAGCATCGTAATCACAATAATTAATATCAACGTCATCAAAAGTTCCAAATGGAAATCATTCACATCGACGTTATTGAGATCAGATTTATTAACACACAATGTCAGCGTTAATGTAAAATTCTCCATTTCTGTTTGAAACATAGAATATATATAAAGATACACGAAAGACATTGGTATATTTTTCAACATCAAATTATCAATAAAATAATTCTTAATAAGAACATATTAAAGCACGGTAAAAAAAATATTCGAAATCTGCTACCCACTTGCGGAACAATTTTTAAGTTTAGGTCACTGGGGCTAGAAAATATGCTCTTACTTTTCTTAAACATGCGGATTCTTGGACTTTGGCGTACTATTTCAAAAATATTGGGGTAGTTATTTAAAAGGTCAGATAATTGGTAATCAAGTTTATTCAAACTATCATCAAAATATTGAGTTACAAAGAACGCCTCTCTGAACACCCGTCTTGGAAAAAAAAATACTGCTATTTTTATTTTTTTAATCATAAATCAAAATGCAGTCAAAGACTAGAAGCTACACAAGCACAAACACGCATACTCTGTGCATGGTTCATGTTTGGGCGGTGCATGGTTGGCGCTCCATTGATTTAACCGGTGACAACGAGCGCACTAAAAGACTGCGAGCTCTGTGATGTATTGTTGTTTGGCTCTGCTTGATTGGCCTCATTGACCTGTTATGTCGGCTGCGCTCTGACTTACAGCAAAAATTAATTTAAACGTCTATGTTTTGCAAAAGCTCTTTCTTTCACGAAATGCTGACAAGGCATGTCTTATATATGTTCTTTATCGTTTGATAACATTCTTCACTGATAGATTGAATATGTTTTTAATTCTTGAAACTTAAAACGATAGCTACTGGTTCGTGAGCTTCTGACGAAATCGCTTTGCCAACCCTGCAGCGCGGAACAAAGCAAGTATTGAAAAACAAAATTTGCCCAACTTGGCACTCTCGCTCGTGTAGGCGAGCTATTACTCCGTTTCACCTTATGTTGTACCACAGACAAGGCTAGAAGCGCGAGCTCATAGCGTTGGGAGCTACTCTTAACGCACGAGAGCTTGTGCCGCCGAGGTGTGCCCTAGAGCAAGGAGCTCGCGCTTGTAGCCTTTCCTGCGGTACATCATAAGGTGAAATAGAGTATAGCTGGGCTCCGCTTCTAGTGCGAACTGGGCACTGCTAGCTTCACTGGCACGTTTGCTTTCAAATGTGTCAGCGAGAGCACGCGCTGAGCGCTGAACGTGCATGGGCGAGCAGCAGAAGAGATGAATTTAAGAGCAGAGGAGGAACGTCAGTGTCACGAGCCAGTTTTCTGGCCACACTAGAGTGCCTTCATACACAGCGCGCTTTTGCTTGGAGTGGTGACACCTCAGCCATTTTTACGCCCAATCGTTTTTTTATGCATTTTGAAGTACGCGCAATCCGGTGTCAATCAGCCCGAGCGCGTAGCTTTGGCTAACGCAGAGACGCCATTTTAGCGCCCAAGTCACGCACCGAGTGCGCGAGAGCGTCACGCGCTGAACATTCAGTGCAACAATGGATGTCTTCACCCTGAGACAGACAGACATGTGGGCACCCTAGGCCACACGGATGAGTGCCACCATCTAGTGATTGAACTAATGGCTTGTTCAAGAAGGCCGCCGTGGGACCGCCGCCTTATAGCGAGTTCGTTTCACGGCACTCGTGTCCACGCGTGCCCACTCGCGGCGTAAAGCGAGTTCGTTTCGGCAGGCACTCCACGAGTGGTTGCACTCTCCGAGTTCGTTTCAGCGGCGGCCCCCCATGCGTGCATGCACTCGCTGCACCGAGAAAATCGAGGGTGCACCGAAATGCAATCCCGTCATGCCTCGCTCCGGCGAGGCCGGCGAGGAGCGGGAGCAGACGACGGGGATTCGTCTGCTACGATGTGTCGCGGAACCGAAAGGGAAAAGAAGTAGATTTTCTGATAGAAATCGCGTCTCGCGGGCAACGGAATCAAACGCGAGCTTCAATTGTGAGCGTCTGCTATTTCATGAAGGAAGCAATTGACAACCCGTGCTTTATTTGCAGGTTTTAAGTCGCTCTGTTGCCGTACAGACGCTGAAATATACCAGTGTGTTAAGAAATGCTCAGAACAAACGCATCAGCGGCCCCCGAGATATTTATCACCATCCGTGTGCGGGTGAAAAATTGAACATTTGTCGACAAAACTCCCCCAGCAGAAACCTCTGACTGCCCAATAAGCATCAGAGAAAGCTAAACTTAGTGACTTTACCCGGGGCTTGGGTAACATCATCATGTTTAACATTTACCTACGTCAGTTAACTTGCCCCGTCGTATTTTGTTCGAGAAAGCTCCCATTCTCGACGCCCTCACCAAGGCTAATATCTGATCCACCTGTAATGACGATCGAAATCGAAAGTCCCACGAAAATTTTTGCTGGATATTGTGGGCAACCTGGGGATTCCAAGCGGTTGGCCCAGGTTGCCCCTTCAACAATCATGTGTGGTCATCTTGACCACGAGGGGGCCAAGGGCAACTGGCCACGCGAGCGGCGCTCCGCCGCTGATAAAGGGCCGCCGCAGCGTATGCGCGGGGGGCTGTTGGGATTGCGCCGCAGGCAATGGCGGTCATTAAATGTTTACGTGTTGTTGAACCGGTGTGCTGTGTCATTCCCCGAGACGGGTAGCAGCAAGGAAACCCCACAATATTCCCACAGACTTGTCTTAATCCGTACCATTTCAGTGGTTCACGCATAATACCATGCTCAAACGGATTAAGCTTCTGCTCGGACAGCATCATCAGTTTTCTTCAGTGTAAACGGTTATAAGAATTTAAAGATTGCAACCAGCTGCTTTGTAGAGAGCTGGTTGCGGAAATTTACGCCGTCTGTAACTATCTCTACGACAGCCGAGTTGCTTGAAGTCACCGCAACTATAAACTACAGGTTGCAGCGATCAACGTTTGTAGATGAACGTTGGTAGCGACTGCACCCTTGCATTCACACCCATCACTCCGAACAGAAAGGCGCTAGTTTCGGTTTGAGGTCGGTACCTTTTCTACAACATAGATGGCGGCAGCATCAGTCTTCTGCACTCGGTGCATTTGGCGAGTTCGTTTGAGTCCAGTTCTCCGTGCAACACTCTGCGAGTGCGATGCATTCTGGGAGAGAACTCGAACGGTGCCAGTGCGTGTGAAACGAACTCGCTATTAATCACTTTCATTCCACGCGTGACGTCATGTTTCACGTGAGGGTCGTGGGTTGTTTGAAATTCCCGCGCGAGGTCATGTGGCTGTGACTTAAGACCCTATCGACTAATCATGTTTGTACCGTCATGCCACCGACGCCGGCTTTTCGGCACACGAGCTCATTAACACTATCGCGTTAATAAGCAATACTTATTCGCTAATTAAAAACTGCTCCCGGCAAATATAACCAAGGCCCGTTCGTATCACTGCCCAAGATTAAAGCTAACTTCGCATTTCCACATAACAAACGTTCATGCTGTTGTTCACGGTAATTATAATTGTATAATTTATAAAACGAAACGAGCAAGCCGTTAGATATCTTATATACAATAATAACGACACAAATCAGGTATGTATTAATTGAAAACGAGCGTGTAGGTGAATATATAGGAATACATGAAAGGATGAAACATCGAGGACGGGGACGGAAACAGGAGTTCTTTTCATTGAGCAACAACATAGAATGACACAAAATGATGTGTGGCCCTGCATGCCGTTTTTATATTTTGTGTCATTCTATGTTATTGCTCAATGAAAGGAGTCCCTCGTGTATTCGTAGCAGATACGTTAAATCACTACCTTAAGTTTTTCCTGGAGACGAAGATAGGCGGCACCAAGGACTCTGACTGCCAATCCACTTTTTTCAGATTATTAGGTCATGATATTGGGCTTCTATGTGGTATAATTATTTTGCTCCTATTTTTTCGCTATTTGGAGCATTTTCTAGCGTATACACACCCCAATGCCCTGAAGCTACTCACGTGAGTTGGGGATCTTTACTTCATAAGTGGCTTCATCAACAACAGCCGAAAGGAACACAATGTGAGTGCATAGTACTCCGGGAATGATAAAATTAAACTTTCCGTCGATTGAACAGATCAGAGGTCGCTCCTCTCTTGGGTCTGAAAATTAAATAAGGCAGCAATCAACACTGCGGTTTCACATTGAAAAGATGGCCCCCTTACGCCCATCAATCGATCAATCCTGCGTTTTATTCTGCCCGCCAAACGCGAATAAGCTTTAGGAGGGCCTAAGGCCTACTATAAATTATGTAGATGAAAACCAGTGCGTGTCGAAGACAAGTTAAACAAGCAAGTCGGCTTTTCCCAAGACCCGTTTGCGAAGAAACCGATTGTTCAAAATTTTTAATTCTGATAAATTGGGGGTATGTTCGGCACTGAATTGAATACGAGACAGCAGAAGAATCTTAAACTTTCTGGACGTGCTAGTCGTGTGGAATAGTATACTATAAATGCACGCCTGCCCCATCAATTTAAATCGCCCTACATAGACGATTGCAAGCTATGGGACTGGCCGCCCGCCATGCCTCTGCTCGAGCAGGCACGCCCGTGCGATTACAAGCTTGCCAAAGCTATGTTCACGCGCATGTTGCACGTGCTTGCACGCATGCGGCACTAGTCGTGGAGCCATGCTTGCAATTGTCTATATATGTTAGAGCTCCGCCGCGAGGAACGAGGCGTACGCCATGTTTGACAAAACCAAAACAGAAGATGACGATGTTTATTGGGATTTCGTAATGTGCGATGGCTGTTCAAGAAAAACGAAAATTGAGTTTCTTCACACTCCCCCACAATGACGTCAAGTCATTAGTAAATAGATTCCATGGGGTATAAAAGTTGAACGGGTCTCCTAATAATGGTACCATTAGGAAGACGCACCATAGCAGCTCGTATGTGCCCATCTCGTCCAGTCAATGCTTCTACGACTTCTCCCGTCTTCCAAAGTTGTCGCGGTTGGAGATGTTGGTGGACCAACACGAGAGTTCCTTTCTTCAGGGCACTGGAGGAAGTCGGCACCGTGAAATGAGCAGATCGCAGACTGGTCAAGTATTCCCTCTTCCATCTACGCCAAAAATGATCTGCCATCTTTTGACGGTAACGCCACCGCCTGTTATATTGTCCTTCAAGGGGAGGCACAGGCTCCGCGCTGGAGCTGGTCGGAAGTGCTGTTAAACGCTTTCCCACCAGAAAATGGGAAGGGGTGAGTGGTTCCTTTTCGGTGGCTTCGGTGTAGACGTATGTCAGAGGCCTAGAGTTAATTACAGCCTCAATTTCAGTTAAGACGGTCGTCAGTTCTTCGAAGTTGCAGTAGCTGTTACCCAAAACTTTCTTGAGCGAGGACTTTACCGACCGGACCATCCTCTCCCAGAACCCACCCCACCAGGCAGCTCTCTCGATTATAAACTTCCACTGTATCTGCCGATCAGCGAAGTAGGCTTGTATCTCCTCTCCACGCAACGTTGTCCACAGTTTCTTCAGGTCCCTTGAAGCACGCTGAAACGTTTTTGCATTGTCAGAAAAGATGACTCGGCACACTCCTCTTCTTGACACAAATCGTCTGAAGGCCATCAGAAAATGGGGGGTGGACATGTCGGTCACTAGTTCGAGGTGAATGGCACGGGTAACGGCACAGGTGAAAATGAGGATGTAAGACTTCTTGTTGTTGCCTTTATCCCTTGTGTTGAGCGGTCCCGCGAAGTCCACACCAGTCACCTCAAAGGGGGCGGCTTGGGTTACTCTGTCTCGAGGGAGTGGAGCAACTGGCTCGGTGGCCGCTCGGCTGTTGACACGGTCACAGATCACACATTTCTTCAGCACCTTTTTTACCATCTGTCTTCCTCGAACGACCCAGAACTGTTCCCGCAGTTCTGTCAGAGTCTCAAGGGGACCAGCATGGAGAAGTCGTCGATGCGTGGCATTGGTCAAAAGCTCGGTAAAATGATGATTTGATGGAAGAATGATGGGATGCTTTGCATTGTCGCACATGTCAGCGTTACTGAGGCGTCCTCCGACCCTCAGCACCCCGTCCTTGTCCAGGTATGCGTTTAAGTCCCGTAACGGAGAGTTGCTTTCCATGCGTGCTGAGCGTCGAACGCATTGGAGCTCCCTCTGAAACGCCTCCTGTTGAACCTGCAGGATCAGACACGTTTGAGCTTGTGCTACTTCTTCGGTCGTCAAACAACCCTCGTGTTTTTGGCTGGGATGTCTAGAGTTATGTATAAATCGTCGTATCCAGGCAACAACTCGAACAAGCTTCGAGAGGGAACTGTGGCGCTGCATAGGCAAAAACTGTTCTTCTTTTAGTGTTACGTTATGGACTCGAACTTGTTTCTTCTCTTCATCTGCCGCGGTCATATCAACACCCGCTTCATGCGTTGGCCAGGCAGCAGGTGGCTCCGTAAGCCATGGCGGTCCGTTCCACCATGCCGCGCTCGACTTGAGTGCTTCGGGTGTCACCCCTCTTGTGAGCAGATCAGCCGGATTTTCTAGTCCAGGGCAATGGTTCCAAAGCTCTGGATCAGTCAGCTGTTGGATCTCCAATACTCGATTGGCCACAAAGGGCTTCCACTGTTGAGCAGAACCTCGCACCCAATGTAGTGCGATTGTTGAGTCTGTCCAGAGGTACCAGCTGGCTACTTGTAGGTTCAACGACCTAGTAAGGTAGTCCTTTAGTCGTGCCCCTATCACCATTCCCATCAATTCAAGTCTTGGGAGAGAAAGTTTCTTCAGCGGCGCCACCCGGGTCTTGGACAAAACCAAAGTCACCCTCGTTGGTGCAGTCTGCGTGTGCAGGTACGCCACAGCCCCATAAGCCTTGGGACTGGCATCTGTGAAGATGTGGACTTCGTTTCGGTCATCCTCGGGAAGTTCAAGGCACCGTCGGGGAACTGTTACCTTCGTTAAGTGGTGCAGTGCTGTGTGCCACTGCGTCCATCTTGTTTGAACCTCTTCAGGTAGTGGTGCGTCCCAGTCGACACCCAGTTCCCAGAGGGTTTGGAACATCAGCTTGGCTGTCACGGTGACTGGGGAAAGGAGTCCTAATGGGTCATAAATGCGAGATGATGCCTGAAGAATGAATCGTTTCGTGTTGCTGTTCCGGTCTAGGAATTCCAAAACAGGCCCCATGGAGAACGCCAGGCAATCGCTGTCTTTGTCCCAGACAAGTCCTAACACTCGAGAGACGCTAGGAGTGGTACACTCTACTTGATCTAGAACACACCCGGTTCCTTCCTCGTTGAATAGCTGCTGAAGCTTCGTAGAATTTGTGTTCCACTTCCGCATTGCCATTCCGGCTAGCTTCATGACATGTAATGTTTGTCGATAGAACTGTTCCGCCTCTTCCTCGGTGTTCGCTCCAGTGATAAGATCATCGACGTAGAGTCTTTCGGCTAGTGATTTCGTTGTTTCCGGATAGTCCTCTGTTATCGACAAGTGGTGACGTAGCGTGGCTGCGAGAAGGAACGGGCTGCTGGTCGCTCCGAAAGGAACCCTTGTCATCCTCCAAACTTCTACAGGAGGGTTCGGCTCTTGCTTCGTTGGCATTCGTTCGTACCAGAAAAATCGTAGAGCGTCACGATCTTCCAGTCTCAGTAATATCTGTAGAAATGCCTTCTCAATGTCGGCACTGAGGCCGATACGATGAATCCGAAAGTTCAGTAACACTTTTAGGAGGTCTGGATTCAGGTTTGGTCCTGGCTCTAGTGCGTCATTCAGAGACAGACACCCTGGTTCTCTTGATGACGCATCAAACACGACTCTGACTTTGGTTGAGAGGCTGTCAGGTCGTAACACAGCACGGTGAGGCATGTAGTACACTCGGTTCTCTGCCTTGTCTGCACTCGGTGAAATCTTTTCTGCAAATCCTTGCTGGAGATACTGGCGAATTGTCTTATCATACTCAGTCAGCATCACATCGTCCCTAAGCAACTTCTTTGTGAGGCTCACCAGACGCTTCCTTGCAACTCCTTCATTGTCTGCCAGCTGAATGTTCATTGGCTTCCAAGGTAAGGCCACCTCGTACCGTCCGGTAGTTAGCTTGATGGATGATGTAAACGCTCTGACAACTTCATTATCCTCTTCCTTTTGTGGGAGGTTAGGATCGGTGATGCCCATGCTTTCCAGCTCCCAAAATGACCGGAGCTCGGTAGACAATGAGCATGTGCTTCCACCCACATTGGCTTTCAGAACTGCTGCAGTAGAACAGGAGGCAGTCAAACCGCTGTGGGGAATCGGTCCTTGAAGTGTCCATCCAAAGTCTGTCTTGACAGCGACCAGAGCGCCTTGCACTTTTTGGACCTCACCAGAGACAAGAGTCCAATAGTAGTCAGCACCGATAAGAATGTCGATGCCATGTCTTGTTAACTGGGCTGGTGGCAAGGTGACGTCTGCCAGCTCAGCTATCTGTACTTGGACTCCTTGCACTACACTCTCAGGTAGAAGAAGATGATCGGAGCAAATCTCTGGTATCTCCAG